>JAGVVM010005681.1:0-30590 GCA_019149425.1 Psidium friedrichsthalianum | reverse complement strand
TTAAAGACAAGTTCCTTCATGAGCACAATTTTCCATCAGTCACAACAAACACTCTTTGATTTAACAATTTTTGCAAATTCACTTGCAATATGAGGCTCTACTTAGACACCACATTGGTGTAATATTTGGCCAATTCAGAGAATGTAGTGTTCTATTTGAGAAATTAAGAATTGGATACTTTGCTTACATTGCACTGCCTGAACCATCCCTATTGTTTAAGATACCCATTCCTCTATTTTTGGAAATTAAAAAACAAAACTAAGATCTCGCCTTTGATTCAAGCAGTTCAGTTTGATTCAATGCTACACTCCTGGAACTGGGAACTGAATTACTAGACACTGGTTTCAATTTTAAGGATAGGAAATCAGGCCACCGCCTTATGAAATCAAACCACCAATCCTCCCGATTTTTCAGTCCAACTTGCTTACCCCTAGACGTGAACACTCAACCCATCTTCATTTTTTTTAGCTTCTTTTTCAAAGTAAAATTAAAAAGGAACCAGGCTTAATACCAAGAGGTTCACCAATGGTAAATTTACCGTAAACTAATTTTGTGATCACAAAAAAACCCCAAATTGGGATGTCTGTGACAAATTTATCTCAAACTAATTTTTATGACCACAAAAAAAGTCAAAACGATAGATATATGACAAATTTACTCCAAATTAATTATTTACCACAAAAACCCCAAAGTGAAACACGTAACAAATTATGTCAAAATAATTTTTTAGTCCCAAAAACCCCAAACTAGTACACATTTGATTAATGTTATCCTTTTAGTTTTCATTAAATTTTATAGTCAAATTTTGAGTTTGATGACACATGGCAATTGATAGGTGTGCCAATTTAGGAATTTTAGCCTCCGTTTATCATAGGTGTACCGGTTTGGGATTTTTTATGATATTAACCCAATTTTACGAAACTAGTGTATGGAAAATTTGTCACAAGTGTATCAATTTAGAGATTTTGCGGACAAAAAATTAGTTTGAGTAAATTTATTATGAGTGTACCAGTTTGGAATTTTTGTTGGTCAAAAAATTAGTTTTGGATAAATTTATCACAGATGTACCAGTTTGAGGTTTTTCGTAGCATTAACACAAAGAACAAATAAAAGAAAGGGGAGGCTTGGCAAAAGAAAAAGCATGAGAGAGGGAGGGGGGAAGGGAGAGGAGTTTTTGGTTCAACAAGTTACAGACACCTCAATACGCTAAATCGCTGTTGTCCAAGCGCTTGGTAAGAATTGCAAGGCTTTTTTAATAGGAGAAAATTCCTTACTAAAGTTGTAATTAATATCATATTGAAATCATGTGGTAAAGAAACTTTAGGATGTTGTGCAACCGTAAGAGTTATACAAGTCGCTTTGAGGTTATGGTTTTGTCGATGTGAAATTTTGAAGTTTGTTACGCATTATTGGAGCCATATAGCCATATCCGGACAACTTTGTTTAGCCACAGTTTTCACCCTTCTTTGGCCATCTTTTGAGTTTGAAGCGAGTTCTCCTTTCAAGTACATCGAGTTAGCTTTCCAATGACTTCGAACCCACTTGAAACAGGCAATAGTGGAGTGCAAATGTATGATTTTAAATTCAGCGTGAGAACTGCCGCAGTATAACCGTAGTAGTAGTTCTGCTTTAGGCGCACTTTCTATTGGCATATCGGAGTTGTTTGTTATCTAAATAGCTTAGTTCATTTTGAATCTTAGTAAAGGTAGTTAACTTCTTGATTTTGATATCTGTTTCTCAATTAATAAGTAGCATTTCAACTTTTTTCTGCTCAAGGTAGCTTTCGTTATTTTAATATTTTTTTTAGGTGAGTAGCGTTAACTCTGCTATGATTTGTAAGCTCATTTCTTGAAATGACAAGAATTATATATGTTTTAAATTATGAAAGAGACATATCAGGCATGATACTTATAAAAAAAACAAAAAACAAAAAATGGTGTTTAAAGCGCATTTATTATATGAAGTTGCATGGAATATTTACTACATTTTTGTTTATTTAGAAAAAGGATAGTAAAGTATCTCTCAAAATAGTTAGGGAATGGATTATTTATGAAATGGTTTAAGACGTGGTATATGAAATGTATTCTTCTTGATGGAAGGAATTGCAAAAGGTTATATAAATTGATTTGCAAACTTGGTGTATGATGTGAATTCTGGAAAGGTTTTGTCGTTGTGAGTGTGCATAATGTTCTCAGGACGTCCTGTTTAGGTCAAGCCACTAGCTGATATAGATGAAAACCTGCACCAAAGTGGAGGGAATCTACCTATGCCTTGTCTTGGGGCACTGAGCATGGCCATAGTAAGATATTGAACACTAGATTAATTAATGGACTGAACCATTAATGATTATTTGATATTGATGATTGAATGAGCATTTCTAATATGTATAAAGCTTTATCGAAGTAATATAGCTCATCTTTGATCTTGTATATTACATACTGATACGGATAAATTTGTACCAAGAACCATCAATCAACGTGTAAGAGATCTGTACTTCTCACTGAAAGGTGATCTCTCATACCATTCATCTAAATTCCTTTTAGGTTCTTAGTTAACAACGAATAGAACGAGAACAACATTGCGGGTGGATTTTTGGGAATTGGATTTTCGGGAATTGGATTTTCGTATTAGTTGAGATAGTCATATATATGTTCAAAATATGTGGGGTAAGTACATCGTGAGTGTCAGAACTTTATACGGCAATCACTTGAGCACTACAACTTTTTTTTTTTTTTGCTCTCTTGATTACCAAATCGGAGCAAAATCAATTAATTGAGTGCCACTTCCGAAAAATTCATCCTACTTGCATTTGTTATTATTTTATTGATTTTTTCATCACACGAGGATTTCTTATCATTATTTTTCATTTTTCTATTTTTTTTTTGTTTTCTAATTTTTTAACATTGGCCGGCGAGGGTTGCTGTCGCGACCCTCCCGAGATTTTTGGGATCCCGAGGGAGCTAATGGATTGCTAGGCCATTTTGGTGTCTGGGCTCAGCTCGGGCCCTCCCAGGCCCATACCAAATCGCGTCAGAAAAATTTGAATTGAGGTCGACCTTAGTGTGGTCGGGTGACATGTGATTAGTGTGCATGCCATAGGAGTCGCCACCAATCATTTATTGGAGGGTATGACTGGAAACCCCATCGAACGATTGGGAGAGATCGCTCGATCCTATGAAAACCAGATATCTAGATTCGGGGACTCAGTTACGTCGATACTGCCACCGACGCCCTTTCGGTACCTAAGTTGAGTGATTTCCTAATCTAAGGAATTCATGCAAGCGAGGTTGGGTAAAGTAGGTTCTAAGAGCCTAAGGGATTCATGCAGATGGGATTATCTATCCTATCAATCACAACCAGAGAAATAAATGCGCGATCAGGAAATCAAATCAGGAAGCAAACATATCACATCAAGTCAATTACAAACAAAGGGGAGTCCTAGGAGTCTGAAAATACGTCAATTAGGTTTGAAGATGGTTTGGGATGGTTTGGAATGATTTGAGTCAAATTGACCAGAAGGGCAGAATGGTCATTTTAGAAGGTTCGGGAAGCCGAAAATGTGAGATTAGGTCAAACCAGTTGAATGTGGTTTTCCTAATTTTCACAATTTTTGGAAATTTTTCTGGATTTTCTAGGATTTTTTTAGAATTTTTCTAGACTTTTCTAAGAGTTTCTAAGAATTCTCTCCCTTTTTTTTGGAATGTTTTCTATATTTTCTAGAATTTTTATTTTGATTTTCTATATTTTTCCTATTTTCAAAACATTTTCTGCATTTTTCTAACAAATTTTCCAAATTTTTCCAAAATTTCTATGAATTTTAATGATTTTTTTTATGAATTTTTAATCATTTTTTATTTTCCTGTGACTCCCGAATTTTCCTGATTTTTTAAGCTTTTCTGATTTTTTATAATTTTCCTAGAATTTTTCAAAATTTTTTTGTGATTTTTGGGGATTTTCCTATTTTAGGATTTTTTGTTTTCTTTTATTGTTTTTTTTATTTAATTAATTTTTATTAATTTTCCGGACCGGGTCGGGTTGACCCGGCCCGAAGGCCCGAACCTAAACCCTAGGTTAAACGACGTCGCATTGATTTTCTTTTTCTTTTTTTTTTAATTATCTTTTTATTTGATTTTTATTTGATTTTCTGATTTTTCTATTATTATTTTAATTTTGAATTAGGTTATACGGACCGGGTCGTATAGACCCGGCCCACTACCCAGGCCCAAGACCCACTATTCTAAACGACGTAGTTTGAATTTTTTTTTTTTTGAATTTTAAACTTTCCGGATTTTTATTCTGTTTTTTATCCAGATTTTAATCCTACGGCCCAGACTACGTCACGTGGCACTATCATGACCGACCATCCTTCATACTTATCCTACGGCCGAGATTGAACCCTAGACTGACCCTGACCGTCCGATCTAGGCTACTATTTGAAGAAGATTTGACCGGCTAATCCTACGCCGCGCTGACGTGTAATGCCACGTCAGCGCCACGTAGGATCTGACCGAGTCAACCGAAGCTGACTGGACTTCGTCTTCTTCCTCGGGCTGGCTTCGGACGGACGGCCGCGACTCGGCGGCGACGATCCGACGGTGAGACCTCAACTAAACGACGCGATACCGGTCTCAATCAATTCGTCTCTAAACCCAGACCAACATATCAGAATTCCATTGAAATCTAACGGTTAGAACAGATCAATCGAAGTTCGCACAATCGCGGGCATGACGAATTCAATTGAGTGATACAGACCATAACCATTCAATTAACTTGCAGGAGAGCATCACAGAGAGTTCAGGACACTTACCTGGAGCTCTGATTGAACCCTAAGTTGCCAGATTAGTCTAATTGGGTCGGGGCAGGATGAGCTAGGGTTTGAAGTCTCGACTCGGAATTTATGCGCAGAATCAATGCAAAAGGAAGATGCGAATGTGGTCAGAAGTGAAATGGGAACAATATGCACACGAAAATAGGGAGAATCATGCATGAATCGCGAATCCGCCATTAGAGGTCAGAGCTCAAGCTCTGACTTGCGACTTACAGTTTTAGGCAACGACGAACGCTGAAATTAGTGCGGGTCGAATCTCCTGGACTCCAGCAACCTTCTCGAACCTGTTTCGAAGTTAATCCACTCTCAATTGCTCGAATTTCTTAGTTGCAGCCCAATTTTCTCCCGGCCAAAAGTCCCCAAAACTCGAGCTCTTCGTCCCTTTTTAAACTTGACTCTGGTACCCTCAATCTCCCGAGATCATCTCCTTCAAATTCTGTTCGAATCTTCGCCAGAAAACTCCCCTAATCTCCCCAAATCTCCTGTGATTTGTACCTGAAAATTTTTCAAAAATATCGCGGGCGGGCGAGTATCTCGCTGGCCGTTGTCTGCCCGGCGACGAGTCCACGTGCCATTTGGCACGTCGTCGCCGGGCAGACAACGGCCAGCGAGATACTCGCCCGCCCGCGATATTTTTGAAAAAATTTTCAGGTACAAATCACAGGAGATTTGGGGAGATTAGGGGGAGTTTTCTGGCGAAGATTCGAACAGAATTTGAAGGAGATGATCTCGGGAGATTGAGGGTACCAGAGTCAAGTTTAAAAAGGGACGAAGAGCTCGAGTTTTGGGGACTTTTGGCCGGGAGAAAAATTGGGCTGCAACTAAGAAATTCGAGCAATTGAGAGTGGATTAAACTTCGAAACAGGTTCGAGAAGGTTGCTGGAGTCCAGGAGATTCGACCCGCACTAATTTCAGCGTTCGTCGTTGCCTAAAACTGTAAGTCGCAAGTCAGAGCTTGAGCTCTGACCTCTAATGGCGGATTCGCGATTCATGCATGATTCTCCCTATTTTCGTGTGCATATTGTTCCCATTTCACTTCTGACCACATTCGCATCTTCCTTTTGCATTGATTCTGCGCATAAATTCCGAGTCGAGACTTCAAACCCTAGCTCATCCTGCCCCGACCCAATTAGACTAATCTGGCAACTTAGGGTTCAATCAGAGCTCCAGGTAAGTGTCCTGAACTCTCTGTGATGCTCTCCTGCAAGTTAATTGAATGGTTATGGTCTGTATCACTCAATTGAATTCGTCATGCCCGCGATTGTGCGAACTTCGATTGATCTGTTCTAACCGTTAGATTTCAATGGAATTCTGATATGTTGGTCTGGGTTTAGAGACGAATTGATTGAGACCGGTATCGCGTCGTTTAGTTGAGGTCTCACCGTCGGATCGTCGCCGCCGAGTCGCGGCCGTCCGTCCGAAGCCAGCCCGAGGAAGAAGACGAAGTCCAGTCAGCTTCGGTTGACTCGGTCAGATCCTACGTGGCGCTGACGTGGCATTACACGTCAGCGCGGCGTAGGATTAGCCGGTCAAATCTTCTTCAAATAGTAGCCTAGATCGGACGGTCAGGGTCAGTCTAGGGTTCAATCTCGGCCGTAGGATAAGTATGAAGGATGGTCGGTCATGATAGTGCCACGTGACGTAGTCTGGGCCGTAGGATTAAAATCTGGATAAAAAACAGAATAAAAATCCGGAAAGTTTAAAAATTCAAAAAAAAAAAAAATTCAAAACTACGTCGTTTAGAATAGTGGGTCTTGGGCCTGGGTAGTGGGCCGGGTCTATACGACCCGGTCCGTATAACCTAATTCAAAATTAAAATAATAATAGAAAAATCAGAAAATCAAATAAAAATCAAATAAAAAGATAATTAAAAAAAAAAAGAAAAGAAAATCAATGCGACGTCGTTTAACCTAGGGTTTAGGTTCGGGCCTTCGGGCCGGGTCAACCCGACCCGGTCCGGAAAATAATAAAAAATTAATTAAAATAAAAAAAAACAATAAAAGAAAAACAAAAAATCCTAAAATAGGAAAAATCCCAAAAATCACAAAAAAATTTTGAAAAATTCTAGGAAAAATTATAAAAAAATCAGAAAAGCTTAAAAAAATCAGGAAAATTCGGGAGTCACAGGAAAATAAAAAATGATTAAAAAATTCATAAAAAAATCATTAAAATTCATAGAAAATTTGGAAAAATTTGGAAAATTTGTTAGAAAAATGCAGAAAATGTTTTGAAAATAGGAAAAATATAGAAAATCAAAATAAAAATTCTAGAAAATATAGAAAACATTCCAAAAAAAAGGGGAGAATTCTTAGAAACTCTTAGAAAAGTCTAGAAAAATTCTAAAAAAATCCTAGAAAATCCAGAAAAATTTCCAAAAATTGTGAAAATTAGGAAAAACCACATTCAACTGGTTTGACCTAATCTCACATTTTCGGCTTCCCGAACCTTCTAAAATGACCATTCTGCCCTTCTGGTCAATTTGACTCAAATCATTCCAAACCATCCCAAACCATCTTCAAACCTAATTGACGTATTTTCAGACTCCTAGGACTCCCCTTTGTTTGTAATTGACTTGATGTGATATGTTTGCTTCCTGATTTGATTTCCTGATCGCGCATTTATTTCTCTGGTTGTGATTGATAGGATAGATAATCCCATCTGCATGAATCCCTTAGGCTCTTAGAACCTACTTTACCCAACCTCGCTTGCATGAATTCCTTAGATTAGGAAATCACTCAACTTAGGTACCGAAAGGGCGTCGGTGGCAGTATCGACGTAACTGAGTCCCCGAATCTAGATATCTGGTTTTCATAGGATCGAGCGATCTCTCCCAATCGTTCGATGGGGTTTCCAGTCATACCCTCCAATAAATGATTGGTGGCGACTCCTATGGCATGCACACTAATCACATGTCACCCGACCACACTAAGGTCGACCTCAATTCAAATTTTCTGACGCGATTTGGTATGGGCCTGGGAGGGCCCGAGCTGAGCCCAGACACCAAAATGGGCCTAGCAATCCATTAGCTCCCTCGGGATCCCAAAAATCTCGGGAGGGTCGCGACAGCAACCCTCGCCGGCCAATGTTAAAAAATTAGAAAACAAAAAAAAAAAATAGAAAAATGAAAAATAATGATAAGAAATCCTCGTGTGATGAAAAAATCAATAAAAATAATAACAAATGCAAGTAGGATGAATTTTTCGGAAGTGGCACTCAATTAATTGATTTTGCTCCGATTGGTAATCAAGAGAGCAAAAAAAAAAAAAAGTTGTAGTGCTCAAGTGATTGCCGTATAAAAGTTCTGACACTCACGATGTACTTACCCCACATATTTTGAACATATATATGACTATCTCAACTAATACGAAAATCCAATTCCCGAAAATCCAATTCCAAAAATCCACCCGCAATGTTGTTCTCGTTCTATTCGTTGTTAACTAAGAACCTAAAAGGAATTTAGATGAATGGTATGAGAGATCACCTTTCAGTGAGAAGTACAGATCTCTTACACGTTGATTGATGGTTCTTGGTACAAATTTATCCGTATCAAGTATGTAATATACAAGATCAAAGATGAGCTATATTACTTCGATAAAGCTTTATACATATTAGAAATGCTCATTCAATCATCAATATCAAAATAATCATTAATGGTTCAGTCCATTAATTAATCTAGTGTTCAATATCTTACTATGGCCATGCTCAGTGCCCCAAGACAAGGCATAGGTAGATTCCCTCCACTTTGGTGCAGGTTTTCATCTATATCAGCTAGTGGCTTGACCTAAACAGGACGTCCTGAGAACATTATGCACACTCACAACGACAAAACCTTTCCAGAATTCACATCATACACCAAGTTTGCAAATCAATTTATATAACCTTTTGCAATTCCTTCCATCAAGAAGAATACATTTCATATACCACGTCTTAAACCATTTCATAAATAATCCATTCCCTAACTATTTTGAGAGATACTTTACTATCCTTTTTCTAAATAAACAAAAATGTAGTAAATATTCCATGCAACTTCATATAATAAATGCGCTTTAAACACCATTTTTGTTTTTTTTTTTTTTTTATAAGTATCATGCCTGATATGTCTCTTTCATAATTTAAAACATATATAATTCTTGTCAATTTCAAGAAATGAGCTTACAAATCATAGCAGAGTTAAACGCTACTCACCTAAAAAAAATATTAAAATAACGAAAGCTACCTTGAGCAGAAAAAAGTTGAAATGCTACTTATTAATTGAGAAACAGATATCAAAATCAAGAAGTTAACTACCTTTACTAAGATTCAAAATGAACTAAGCTATTTAGATAACAAAACAACTCGATATGCCAATAGAAAGTGCGCCTAAAGCAGAACTACTACTACGGTTATACTGCGGCAGTTCTCACGCTGAATTTAAAATCATACATTTGCACTCCACTATTGCCTGTTTCAAGTGGGTTCGAAGTCATTGGAAAGCTAACTCGATGTACTTGAAAGGAGAACTCGCTTCAAACTCAAAAGATGGCCAAAGAAGGGTGAAAACTGTGGCTAAACAAAGTTGTCCGGATATGGCTATATGGCTCCAATAATGCGTAACAAACTTCAAAATTTCACATCGACAAAACCATAACCTCAAAGCGACTTGTATAACTCTTACGGTTGCACAACATCCTAAAGTTTCTTTACCACATGATTTCAATATGATATTAATTACAACTTTAGTAAGGAATTTTCTCCTATTAAAAAAGCTTGCAATTCTTACCAAGCGCTTGGACAACAGCGATTTAGCGTATTGAGGTGTCTGTAACTTGTTGAACCAAAAACTCCTCTCCCTTCCCCCCCTCCTCTCTCATGCTTTTTCTTTTGCCAAGCCTCCCCTTTCTTTTATTTGTTCTTTGTGTTAATGCTACGAAAAACCTCAAACTGGTACATCTGTGATAAATTTATCCAAAACTAATTTTTTGACCAACAAAAATTCCAAACTGGTACACTCATAATAAATTTACTCAAACTAATTTTTTGTCCGCAAAATCTCTAAATTGATACACTTGTGACAAATTTTCCATACACTAGTTTCGTAAAATTGGGTTAATATCATAAAAAATCCCAAACCGGTACACCTATGATAAACGGAGGCTAAAATTCCTAAATTGGCACACCTATCAATTGCCATGTGTCATCAAACTCAAAAATTTGACTATAAAATTTAATGAAAACTAAAAGGATAACATTAATCAAATGTGTACTAGTTTGGGGTTTTTGGGACTAAAAAATTATTTTGACATAAATTTGTTACGTGTTTCACTTTGGGGTTTTTGGTAAATTTTTTTTGGAGTAAATTTGTCATATATCTATCGGTTTGACTTTTTTTGTGGTCATAAAAATTAGTTTGAGATAAATTTGTCACAGACATCCCAATTTGGGGTTTTTTTGTGATCACAAAATTAGTTTACGGTAAATTTACCATTGGTGAACCTCTTGGTATTAAGCTGGTTCCTTTTTAATTTTACTTTGAAAAAGAAGCTAAAAAAAATGAAGATGGGTTGAGTGTTCACGTCTAGGGTAAGCAAGTTGGACTGAAAAATCGGGAAGGATTGGTGGTTTGATTTCATAAGGCGGTGGCCTGATTTCCTATCCTTAAAATTGAAACCAGTGTCTAGTAATTCAGTTCCCAGTTCCAGGAGTGTAGCATTGAATCAAACTGAACTGCTTGAATCAAAAGGCGAGATCTTAGTTTTGTTTTTTAATTTCCAAAAATAGAGGAATGGGTATCTTAAACAATAGGGATGGTTCAGGCAGTGCAATGTAAGCAAAGTATCCAATTCTTAATTTCTCAAATAGAACACTACATTCTCTGAATTGGCCAAATATTACACCAATGTGGTGTCTAAGTAGAGCCTCATATTGCAAGTGAATTTGCAAAAATTGTTAAATCAAAGAGTGTTTGTTGTGACTGATGGAAAATTGTGCTCATGAAGGAACTTGTCTTTATATATGGTATTAGTTACTATATAGAAGAAAATAAAATAAAGGTAAGTCTTAATTGATTGCAATTATGGGAGATTTATTTCCTGTTCAATTCCAAGAGAGAGTAGATAACATATTCTCTTGGACAGAACATCCGTCACTCAATGCATTGTGCGAAAAACTCTTTGTGGTTTTCTCTCGAAGAACGAGCGATCTCAAATCTAAATATTTCTCACCTGTGTTTGGGGCTCTTAATCTGTGGCTATCAAGATATATTCGTTTTATGTGATATATTTCTCCGATCAGTGATTCAAGATGATTCTACGGCTTGTTATTTCTAAGTATTTTTGCTATGCATATTATTGGGATCCATTCCCTTTATTGGTATCAGAGCTATATATCTTGTGTCCTAAGGTTTGAGTATGATTGTTGTTGATCTTTAGCATGAAAAGCTCATTTTTTGAGGGTGCAGTTCATGGTTCATTCATGATTTTCTGTGCAACAAAATGATTTTCGAACACATAGTCAAAATGGTCCTGGCGATAAGAGAAATTTAAGTGGTCACCATCGTTTGGCGACGTTAGTAGAGACCAAATATGCGCCATGTGCCGTGATGAGATCAGGTTCCCTAAGGCTGCGATGCAATGCTGCCTTTTCATGAAACTTCATTTAGCAAAAATGACTTTTGAGCATACCATTAGACTTGCATCAACGAGGCAAGTGTTTGGAGGGGTGGCTTCTCGCAAGAGGTGGTCAGAGCAGGACACACGTCAGCACGTGCTGGAATAGGTCTGGCACGCACCACATGAGTTGCTTGTAGGTGGCCTGCGTGGTTGATGTCATTGGGTACCAACCCGATTCATGTCCTCAATTCTACCCAAATTCTGGTTCGAATTGGAGTTGTACATGTTTGATGTATTTAAAGTCATGAAAATATGTATAAAACCCATGATACATGTATTTTGGAGCTTTTTCAAGTATTTTTACATGTATCTCTTGTTTTTGAAAAATATAGAATATATCTTACATGTGGATAGCTACATAGAGATTGTGCAGAGCATATTTTGTCAATAACATGTATAAAGTTTAGTGCACTAGCTATTTATATCTTGTATTCCGTTATTTGAGTATAATTCAATGAATGTCTATTAGCTCAAATCATGCTATTCAATTTTATGATTATAATTTAAAGATATCATTGTTTGATTTATGATCTTTATTCGGGTGGGGAGTTTTAGAAAGGTTTAGTAACTTTAATGAACTCAATTTTACATAAATGATTATATTAATGATAATTTCAAACAAGGATTCTTAGATGATGATTGAAAATATAGTGAACTTTCGAATATGAGATCTTATGTGAAGTTATTCATTAATGTAATTAGTTTGTGTAAAATAGATGCATAAATGTTATGCATTAATAGCTCGTAAATACATGTCTATGAACTTCGTGTTCATATACAATAGTTACAATTTTTCAGAATATCAAAGATGAGCTTAACAAAGGAGAGAATTTGAATGGCGAAAATTATGAAAACTAGAATATGAGAATCTAGTATGTGCTAGAAAAGCAAGAATTACTAAAGGCTCTTAATCTAGTTATGGAAGAACCTGAAAATAAAAATAATGTACAACATAGAAAGTATAAAGAGGCATTTTCTACATGGAAAAAGATGAATTCTATTGCTCATATTATGTTGCTGAGTAGCATGGAAAATGGTTTTGTGCATAAGTTCAGGCATTTATGAAAATGCCAAAGTTAAATGGGAAGAATTAAAAGCTAAGTTTGGTTAGACATCGGTCACCAAGTTGAAAGACATCACCATAAGATTTAACATTTATATGATGCCTTAGGGGTAGAATATGAAACAATTTTTGTGGCGTGTGTCAAAGATGATAAGGGAATTGTAAGATGCAAGTTACGTTTTGACTGATAGCAAATGCAAGGAGTAATATGTTCGTTACTTCATAACTGTGTAAATATGAAAATTCACTTTATCCACAATGAAAAGTAAAAACTTTTGAGGATGATATGTGTTGTTTTGAACTAGAGGTGTACTGTCTTTGGCGATTAAACTAGAAATCGACATTTGTTATGTGGTTCTAGCTCAAATGGGGCTTCGTGGTCTAAGCATAAGCGTCAAGGTGGGTTCAAGAAGTGGAAGAACAATGGAACTGATTTTTCACGATAGAAATCAAAGTTTAACTGATATAAGAAAGGAAAGTATCCTTTCATGAAAAATATCTCAAAGGTGAAATGTTTTTAACTATAAGAAAAAAGGTCACTTTAATCACGATTGTGGTGAGCCAAAGAAATTAGAAACCCTTTGTGCATTTGAGAGTGTTATTTATGTCTCTAGTTCAGTTTTCGTAACTGAATCTCATCCTTTATGGATTGAAGACTTAGGAGCCACAGACCATGTAGCAAAAGAGAGAAATACCTTAGTGGAATTTCAACGAGTTACACATGGACCAAAGTGGATAAATGTGGGAATAATTCTTGAGTGGAAGTTAAAAGGATTGGCACTTGCTAATTGAATTTGCGCGGTAGTTGCACCCCATTCCTACATGATGTTTTATATACTTCAAGAACTCGACAGAATTTAGTTTTCGTGTTAAAATTGGTTAAACTAGATTTTAGTTTGAACTTTGATAACAATGGTGTTGACTTATCGTTAGGAAGAAGTATTATGGTTTGGATACTTTTTTGATGGTTTTACTATGCTGATAGTTCAATACCATAATGTGAATGTTTGTTATTTCCTATTACATCTTTTGATTCTTTTATAATGATGTGAATATATAGTATGCTAGGCTTAGGTCATATTGGCTAATAGCGAATGTTTAGATAACCCATAGAGGATTTATTGGGTAATATTGAAAAAGTCGATTAACCTATTTGTGAGCATTGCCTAGCAAGAAAAAACAACTAGGAAACCATTTGAAAAAAGAATAAAAGTGGAGTTTCCTTTGCAGTTGATTCATTTGACCATATGTGGTTCAATGAATGTGAGATTAAGGCATGAGTTGCTTTAAGAAATTTATGAGCCTTGTAGAAAATCAATTTGAAAAAAATAATAATATCCGATTGTGGTTAAGAAAATCTATTTGATCAGTTTAAATGTTTATGTAATGAAAAAGGAATAAAAAGACAATTGACTATTCTAGCAACTTCTAAACAAAATGGAGTTGCAAAGAGAGAAGAAATAGAACCCTAATGAAAATGTTTAAGTCGATGATGGCACTAGCTAATTTGTCAATCACTATTGGAGTAATGCTTTGCTAATTGCTATCTATATACTTAATTGTATGCTTTCTAAATCAGTTACTTTCACTTAATATGAGTTATGAACATGTTAAAAATGAAATTTGAGTTTTCTTAAACCTTGGAGATGTGCTCCTATACACATGAGTCCTCCCACAGTTATGGAAAATTGGGCCCTAGAGACAAAAATAGTAACTTCAAAAGATACTGAGAGCACTCGAAAATGTATGTGTTTATAGGTGAGCAAGAAAGTGAAAGTGTAATTAAATTTTAATCATGAAATGTCACATTCTTAATGAATGAATTTCAAAAAAAGGCAAGATATGTCAAGACTATTCTCTGTTTGAAAACCTTGGATAATGATAATGATAATGATGTTAGTAGAGAATCTCATCCAAGTGGGAGCAATGTGAGAAGTGGAGAATTTGTTTTGAACTAGTCTCAATTGCAACAACTGAAGGGAAGATGTTGTCATTATTTAATCCGAGTTAGAGTGTAATGGAGCATGATTGACTAAATGTACGATCTCCTGGACGGCGAACAAGTCGCAAAAAGCATTTCTCGTCGATGTTTGACATTGAAAGGGAAGGTTTCATGGTCAGTTCATATGGTTGATCTATGAGAAGAGGATAAGCCAATAAATGTAAATGATACTCTAACTTATCATAATAAGAAAAAAGGGATACAAGAAATGAAAAAAGAAATGGAGTCAATGAAATCAAACCAAGTTTGAAAATTGGTTGATCTTTCGAACAAATGCAAAGCATTGAGAGCAAGTAGGTTATCAAAATAAAGCATAAAATTGATATTTCAATTAAGAGATATAAAGCTCGCCTTGTGGTGAAAGGGTATAATCAAAAAAAGAAATTAATTATGAAGGAGGTTTTTCTCCTGTAATGATATTTACCTCAATTCACATTATTTTGGCAATAATGATTAATATGGATCTTGAATTGCATCAAATGGATGTAAAAACTGTAATTCTCAATGGAGAATTAAAAGAAGAAAATTATATGAAACAACCCATTGGGTTTGTTACAGAAGGTCAAGAACAAAAAGTATGTTGATTTTTTGAGATCAATATATAGTCATAAGTAATCTTCGAGATAATAGTATATATCTAAATTTCTTAGTGACATATAACTTTATAATGATAATCATTATGTATATATCAAAAGATCCAACTATCAATTTGTGATCTTATCATTATATGTTGATGATATACTAATAAATACCGATGTTCTGGGAGGCCGAATCTCTTCTGGTTGAGGCCCAATGTATTTTGGCCCAATTTGCAACATCTCCGTGGCTACTGTAGGAGAGAGGCTAATAGAGCCGCCGACTGGGTGGCCATTCTCTTAGGACCGAATCACTTTCGGCCCTCTGGGTTTCCTACCCTCCTAAACCCTTGTGGGACTTTCTTTCTGTTGATGCCCCTAACCCGGGCCGTTTTGTAAGCAACCCTTTGAGTTAGCAATGCTAGTATGCTTCTTTTGACCAAAAAAAAAAAAAAACTCTACAGTCGCGTGAGACTCTTGAGGATATGAGCTCCTTAGCTAAGTGCCCTCACGACTCTGATTTTTTCTTGAAATTTTGATTCAGTGTTTGCTATACTAGAGTGTTACCAATGATCATGGATGATTTGATATAGCGGGACATTTCTAAAAAGCAAATTGAGTTGAAATGGAAAGATTTTAAGGAAGGAGGAAGATGAATTCGTTGTTGATGTCACATTATGATTTATGTTCTCATGCCGACTAATTATGATTATATGAGTTTAATTGTAATTGTGATACAATGTATATCAAACTTTTGAAGAGATCATGATAGATATAAATGTAACTGATTGATCTAGGGTACCACATACTGGATCTACTCTAAATTAATTATTAGGGAGGACCGCTGGCTAGAGCGAGGAATTATTTATGGTCCAGCAAACAAAGATGATCCGGTGAAAGTCTCAGAACTGATGGTAGAGGAAACAGCAGCATGGAATGCTAAGTTAATCGCGCAGCTGTTTGACGAAGAAACCACAAAAGAAATCCTTTCGATCCCTTTAAATGCTCAACTAGGCGAAGATAAACTGAGATGGACTAAAAACCAGTCTAGGGTGTACTCGGTGAAATCAGTCTATAACAACATCAGAGGCTCTGAGGCTAACCAGATCAGATCGAGACTTCTACTTCTTTCCAACCGTCGCGTAAACTATGGAACGGCATTTGGAAAACCCACATCCCCCCAAAGGTCAAGAACTTCCTATGGAGTGCAGCCCAGAACGCCCTACCCTCGAGAGAAAACCTATATCGCCGAGACATTATCCCCCACCCCTTTGTCCCATCTGTAACCTCTACGAAGAAACTATAGAACACACCTTTCTCTTTTGCCCCTCGACGCAGCAGGTATGGAATCACTTATTCACCGAGAGAGAGAACAGTCCTCACCTTCGGATGGACGCTTGGCTCCAAGCGAGACTGGAAGATCCCAACCCTCAGCCTTCTTTTGAGTTGATTGCTTGCACTCTTTGGAGTATCTGGAAGTCAAGAAACAACCTGGTGTTTAGAGGTCAAAAACTAGAGCGGAAGCCCAGATCGGGGAGGCGAAAAGCACTCTAGAGAGCTACAACAAGTGGAATCCGAAAACCTCAGCCATACCTCCAACGGAAGCTCCTTACCTCTCGGATGGAAACCACCGGGCGGAGAGACTCTGAAGCTCAACATCGACGCTTCAGTCAGAGAAAGGGAGGCGGAAGGAGCAATTGCAGGAGCACTCCGGATCACCGAGGGATCCTCTTGGACGGCTTTGCGGAAAAAATCAGATCTTGTAATCCCTGGTGGCTGAAGCTAGATCTATGGTTGCAGGTCTTCGCTTCCTCTGCAGCAAAAAGGAGATCTCAGACAGGAAGCTTCGGGTGGAAGTGGAATCTGACTCCCTTGGGGTCATTCGTGCGGTCAAAGGAGAGACATCTCTGTTCTGGGAGGCCGAATCTCTTCTGGTTGAGGCCCAATGTATTTTGGCCTAATTTTGCAACATCTCCGTGGCCTACTGTAGGAGAGAGGCTAATAGAGCCGCCGACTGGGTGGCCAATCTCTTAGGACCGAATCACTTTGGCCTCTGGGTTTCCTACCCTCCTAAACCTTGTGGGACTTTCTTTCTGTGATGCCCCTAACCCGGGCCGTTTTGTAAGCAACCCTTTGAGTTAGCAATGCTAGTATGCTTCTTTCGACCAAAAAAAAAAAAAACTCTACAGTCGCGTGAGACTCTTGAGGATATGAGCTCCTTAGCTAAGTGCCCTCACGACTCTGATTTTTTCTTGAAATTTTGATTCAGTGTTTGCTATACTAGAGTGTTACCAATGATCAGGATGATTTGATATAGCGGGACATTTCTAAAAAAAAAATTGAGTTGAAATGGAAAGATTTTAAGGAAGGAGGAAGATGAATTCGTTGTTGATGTCACATTATTTTATGTTCTCATGCCGACTTATAGATTATATGAGTTTAATTGTAATTGTTGTACAATGTATATCAACTTTTGAAGAGATCATGATAGATAAATGTAACTGATTGATCTAGGGTACCACATACTGGATCTACTCTAAATTAAAATGCCCAGTGTGAGTTGCTATATATTCCTAATAGATGTATGCCACAAGCTCTCAGAGTATGCTAGTTACACAGATGTTTGGCCCTTTATGGGAGAGTGCGAGATGATGAATTGTACCCATAAAGGAAATTGTCTTTATTCTATGATATCAATTATCATATAGAAGAAAACCAAATAAAGCAAGTCTTAATTGAAGTCAATTATGGGAGATTTATTTCTTGTTCAATTCTAAGAGAGAGCAGATAATATATTCTATTGGACAGAATATACGTCATTCATTCCATTGTTAGAAAAACTCTCTAAAAAATTCTTTGTGGTTTTCTCTCAAAGAACGAGCAATCTCGGATCAGGATTCTTGCTCACCTACATTTGGGGCTCTTAATCTATGGCTATCAAGATACGTTTGTTCTACGTGATATACTTATCCGATTAGTGATTCAAGATGATTTCATGGCATGTATTTCTGAGTATTTCCTCTGCGTATGTTATTGGGGTTCATTCCCTGTTGTGACTATGAGCTACTAGTTCGTGTTACTCCAAACTAAACTAATTGAATGGATCAATTGACTGGGTTTCAATGAAGATTTGATCTAATTCATGAGATATTGACAGTTTACCAATTCCATTGGGCCGTCCAGAAACTGGAAACGGACCAGTTGTGGCCTGGCTCTTCCAGCCTCCAATTTTGGAAGTGAGAACCAGGTGGTCCCGATTCCTTGTTCTTGAGGGGAATCGGATCAAAAACCGATCACCCTAGTTTTGTCTTTCATGATTGTTTTTTAGGCCCATTTGTTAGATACGCGATTACTTGAATTTTTTTTTTTCTCTCTTGGTGTCACTCGCGCTGAAGTTCTATTCACTTCATTCTTAACAAAGGCGGGATGTCTGGTGGTGACAAGAATGAAATCTTTGTTTTAAAGATGGATAAGGATTTTAGTACAGGAATGACCCCATGGCAATTCCATTGTCTTATGAGATGGAATGAGTACTCTTCGATTGGGGTTTCGAAGCCAACCACACAAGCCACATTGAAATTCCTCCAAAAAACAAATCATACTTTATGTTTATTTTAACTTTTAAAAGACTGAAATATTTGGAATGACTTTATATGCTATAACATGTATTTTGAATAATTATAGGTGTCTAAAATTTAACAAATAGTGTAATTGTACATTGTAAAAGTTAAAGGCTTCAACGAACACCCACGATTCCAACTGTACCTTATCTCTATTGTAAATTGAACATACATTATTTTGAATTTGCACTTTATTTCTCTATTAGAACACATGAAATTTTTATAGTCAGGGATAATTCAAAGTACGGGAACTTAATCAAACTGTGCCCGGGTTGAAATGACAAAAGATTTCATAACTGAAGGGTACAGAAGAAATTCTACCAAAATTATGAAGAGTTTTACTCCATGAGATTCTATAAGCCATCTCAAATTCATCAAGGAGCATCTTCACGAATCACAGCAGACCACTTTCGGATGTATATATTCCTACTTGTTTTCGCGTCTTCCTTTCTTCAGAGAGCTTAAATGCAAAGTCGCTGAGCGCATCTCCGTTGGTGACTCCCCCTTCAATCTCTTCATACTTACCGGTCTTTAAGTTTACCCTAGACATCGTTTCTGCAATAGGTTATGCCCTATTTCCACGAGCCTTTTCAGATTCTCCGGGGTCGCAACATCAATCGATGATTCTTTGCCAGTCAAGTTGTCGACCTGTTTCGAAGAAACCCGTGTGAAATCATTTCAAAATAAGTCGCATAGTCATGAGCTAGTGTGAAGCACAACGTTTCATGAAGCCAAACAAGATGTTAATAATCCATCTCATACCTGATCCGGAGTAATTTTGCTTGCAATTTGAGGATTGGAAGAGAGTAGATAAGTGAATATCAACCATATCTGAGCTTGCGTCATTGAAGATATCAACTAAAGGAGTGAAACCATTGTGAAAGATCCAATGGATGATTCCCCATTTAGATGCCTTGGCTGCATCATACTTCTCTTCATGCTTGGCGGCCCCCGTACCGAGTGATAACACTAGTATTTGATCGTTCTCTTTTAGATTGAACTCTTCGTTTTGCAAGAGGCTCTTAATGTGGCTCAGAGCAACCAGGGTCTGCAAAACACAAGATTGCATGTTGGTAGTTCTCTCTTTTCTTGTTTCTTTAGGCCTGAGATGTTAACTGGTTGTGATAAGCTTTGCAAAAAAATGAAACTTCATAATATTATGCCATACAATTAAGAAAAAAACTTTGCTTGTACTTTCCTGTCATAATCTCAGACACCAAATTTGGTCATCATAGAAAAGTTTACAAATAATAAGTGTAATTCCATTATGCATTCATTGTATCGTGTTATTATGCCCGGACCTTCGTTCTCGTTCTTGCACTTACGGGATTATTTGCGGCAACCCCACCATCAATGAGATTGAACCTATTGGTGTTCCCCGCTCTTGTCTCTTGTCTCGAAGTAGTGCGGCGGGAGGAACGTGGGAGCTGCAGAGGTGCCGATGCAAACATCTGCCAACCGCGCATTCTCCAGAGGATTCGCTCTTGCCTGTCCCCATCAATTGTAAAAAACTTAAGAGAGACATTAGGGAGTCCAAATTAAACCGACAGTATGAAGATCCATATCTATCTAGAGTCGGCAAAATCGCGGATTATGGTCAGGTTCGGATGCTCACGTCTCTGGTGGAGAAGATGACCGGTTGGAGATTCTTGACGTCGAAAGTCGGAATGACGACGTTGGTCAAGGTTTGACTGAGGGTGGTGTCTCCGAGCATGTCGGTGACTATGGATCGCAACTTCTTCCCATCATACATTGGACCCATGATTGCCTGTAGAAAGCTTATTGCTGATCTCATCATGCCACAGCGACTGTTGACAAGTTGGCTATAACATGTCAGAAACTTGGGTGAGACCGGGATATAGCGAGAATCTTACCAACTTGGTAGTTGATAGATCAATTTATCAATTTTCTTTTAGACTTTATGTTTCGCAAAAAAATAAATAATTTAAAAAATAATTACTCGCATTATTTGAAATAATTAGTCAATGAAAAATATTTGCACTATTGCTAACAATTTATGTCTAAATGTCTTTGTGAACGGTGAAAATATTTTCCATTCATTCATTTTTAAGCAATAAAAGCAAGAAATATTTTTTAAATCATTCATTTTCTGCGAAACAAATAAAGCCTTAATTTTTAGCTATCTCTATATTTTCCTTCTATAGGAATAATATTGATAGCAATAATGTTGATATAAATACATAATAACAAGCTCTTGTTTGAGAATTGCCTCCAAAAGTTGCACATAGAACTCTAATCTATAAAGGATTGGTAATTCTCTTTGCCATGAGCACTTTTCATGCAGCACCGATTCATTTTGCTTCCTACTAAGATTTCGTGATTTTCTCGTACAGTGCCGCGAGTTTTGTTATAAAAAACAAACCATTAGCTTTAATGAGCTTTAATGTTCAAATTAGCAATTATTGAAAGACTCTTAAAATGCTATACAATATAAAAAATGCTTTACACCAAAACACATATTCCAATTTAAACTAAATGAAAAAATTCAAGCACGTGCGTTAGTTTATCTAACGGACATTTGAAGCAACTCCTCCAACATAATTTCCTCTTTAGATTATTCCTTGAATGTTCAAGTGACTCGAAGAATTATGTTTGGCAAAAGAAGAAAAGTGATAACATAACTTGCCTTTTCTGCGGAAATATTTCAGGACAATGGGCTAAGTAGAATTTATTAATGTCACGGGCTGCAAACATTGGACCACCAAGGTCCTTATTTGGTGCTGCAATCATGGCCGTCATCAATCCACCCGTGCTTGTCCCTGCAATTATGTCGAAGTAATCTGCAATTCTACGATCTGGTCCGTCCAGTTCCTGTAGATTCCATCAACCTTAAATTATCTCCATGATTACCACATGATATCCATCTACATGTGAAAATGCTCATGTTGATTCTACCGCTGTTTGACACAGCTCCGCTTTTGAACAAAAAAAGAAAAAGAAAAAAAAGATACAGCTCCGCAATAGCTTATTTGCAAACCTACCTCACCCAGCTTTTGCCCAGTTGCCACACTCGAATAGTACAACAGTCGATTGTCGATTATCCCCCAACAATATCGACAAACAAAACATTGACAAACAAAATAAGTGGGTGTAATTACTTGAAGCTTGCTTTCGAGAAAGTCGAGGATCGTGCCCGGAATGATCCCTCTCACTCCGCCTCCATCGATGCTCAACACCGTCACCATCTTTCGTTTTGGAGATCCACTCGCCATGGACACAACTGAGAAGAGCTCGGCTTAAGAAGAATCAGAACACGAAGCGTGGCTTTGCAAATTAATATCGATTAAGGGATGAATATCTGTTGATCAGTTGCAGTATTTATAGCGAGGATGACACTGGAATTTTATTGGAATTCGGAATAATGAGCTCTCTCTTTTGCCTAATCAATTATTGATTTGATGACTTACTGTTTCTGCTACGCATGTGTTGATTATTCCAGTCTTTCCACTCACATTAGAGAAAAAAGGTGGACCCAACAAAAAAGTTAAGGCATAAAATAAGGTGCTCCCATGCACGGATATCGCGCATATATGCAGATTCCGAGGACTGTAGGTGCTCACTGCTCAGCACCATCCGAGAGATAGTTTAAACCTATGACTTTGGACCCCATAATTTATTCTCCACACATTATTTAAAAAAAAAAAGCAAAAGGACACCACATAAGTATCAAAGTTTGTGTATGGTCCTTACTTTAGTGCCATTTTTTGGATCACTTAAGTGCTCTTTTTTATTAGAAAATGATTATTTGAATGCCAACTCCGATGGGCTTTGCTGAAAATCTTACGTGACTTTTTTTTTTATTATTACTAACCTAATCCTATGTGGCTCGTCAGAGCATCCCAATCACCAATAAAAAAAGAAAAAATTAAAAAAAAATTAAAAATTAAAACATAAGCTAAAAAAATTTTAAAAAAAGGGTTGCAGTGGCGAGAGCTTGCATAGCCCTTGCCTCTATAAACCAAACCCTTTTTAACCAATTTTTTAGTTTATTTTTTAAAAATTAGCTTATTTTTAAGTTTAAAAGTTCACGTAGATTGATTATTTTATAAAAAAATTGCCACGTAATATTGAAAATTAATAATAATGCCAAGGAATCAATTTGATCGGAATGTGTCACTGTTGTCATTTAAGTGGTCGTTTTTTCTCCGATTTGATGCTTTAGTGAGGTGGCGAAAATTTTTGGCACTAAAATAAACATCGTACACAAACTTAAACACTTCTACTGTCCTTCTGTGGTTTTCAAGCTACAATATATAGATAACCATTAATTGCTGTTTTAAACAAAGGGTATTATTGCTTCACATGGATCGTTTGGTTACTGTCAGAGACACGATATCTATTAGAAAAATTATCCAAAAAATTCTAAATGTATTGTAATTTAGCTAATTCAGTCATAAACCTTTTAATTTTGTCAATTGAATCCTAAACCTTTTCACAATTTGCTAATTAAATCCATCTGATTGATTTTGGCCAGAATCACTGACGTGGACGTTGACCGTCCTACGTAATACTATCTAGGCCGATGTGGATGATTTTAATAATATTTTGACATTTTTTTGAATTTCTTTTCTTTTCTTTTACTTTTTCTTTACTAGCCAATGAGAGTCGCTGGGCCCTCACTAGGTACTGGGCTGGGGTCGCCGGTCCCTCGTCGGCCATGGGTGAGGGCCGTGATGCCATCGTTGGCCACGGGGTGAGGGTCTTGGCCCTCGCCCATTGCAGCCATCTCACCTAGATCTAGACAAAGCCTGCTGCCGACAAGGGGCCAGTGACCTTCGCCAGTCAATAAAGGAAAAAAAAAAAGAAAAAACATTAATAAAAAAATTGATATTCAGGACTGTCACCACCTTTCCTTTTGGAGTTCCACTTCTCGCCATGGACAAGACTGAGAAGAGCTCAGCTTAAGAAGAATCAGAACACTGACTTGTCGTTTTGCAAATTGATAGCAATTAAGAGGCGAATATTTGTTGGTGGGAATTCTCATACGAGTTAACTCCGTCCAATTTATGGTGTACTTAATTTCCGTCGACTCTAGATAGATACGGATCTGCAAGAGAGAGTGCATTATTTATTGATAAAAATCGAGTCCTCTATTAACTCTGTCCAACTTAGCTAATAAAAAATGCTAACGTGACTTTTTTTTAAAATATTTTCTCTTCTATGTGGCTAAAATGATTTAGTGAAATTAGACTTAATTAGCAGCGAAATTCTTGTCCGAATCGCACTAGGAGAGGCAAGCAACTCGCCATAACAAAAAACAAAAGGAGCTAAAGCTCAACCTAGCGTGTGACCGCACCAGATTAGTCAAAGGGCAAGAACAGTCACCGACATTTAAATGTCTTTTAGCATAGAGTAACAAGGAATGCTTAGAAATTGAAGTGGTCATCGTCAGAGCTTGAATGTAAGTAGAACGTGATAGGCTCGGGCAAGCAGTTGAAGAAGACGTGGATTGATTCGTGAACTTACCTCTTACTTTTGGGATAAAGATACTATAACTATCATAACTTTCATACGACGTTCAATTAAGTGCTATAACTTCTAAAAATCGTTCTCTTGAGTATCTTTCAATTGATCACTTAAGTAAACGTTCACTTAAGTACTGAAAATCCGGCTTATCATAGCTTTGGCGGAGAACCTTTTAAAAAATTGTGATACTTGATTAATCGATTAAAAAGTTATATGCAATTCAAGTAATTGAAAAAAAAAATTTATAGCACTCAAGAAAGCGTTGTACAAAAATTGTGGTACATGTGATATCATTTTGCCCTTATTTCTTCTCTTTGAGTTTACTTCGAGAAATTAGCCACTGCAGAAGAAATAACAATGGGCAAAATGTCTTTTTTTTTTTTCCTTTGAAGAGGTCCATTTGAAAGTAATTTTGTGATCACACTTTTGTAAGTCTTCTCTTCTGATCCAGAGTTGAATTTAGATTTGGGTGCTCTTCTATTCCGATCTAGACATATATGTGGGCCTTTACAAGGCATTTTCTGTGTTTTTTTCAACTTGTTGGTGTTGTTGCTGTCTGTATACGGTGATGGTATTGGGAACGTTGAACTTGGGCATGCACTATCTCTTGATGAAGCAGTAGCTACTAAAGAAGAAAATCTTGGCGTGTGCTTACCACTGATGTTAATGCGAGATTCGATGATCAGCTGTCAGCTATGCTTTGATGTTATGACAAATCCAATTGTCATAACATCAAAGGCTTGGGGAGGGGGATAAAAGGCTTTTTTTCCTTTGAAGAGGTCCATTTGAAAGTAATTTTGTGATCAATTGATATCTTTTTTGCAGATCTTCTCTCTTGATCTAGATTGAAATAGTAATTTGTGATCAATTGATATCTCTTTTGCAGATCTTCTCTCGATCTAGATTTAAATTTAATTTTTAATGCTCTTCTATTCCGATTTAGAAATACATCTAAGTTTTGCAAGGCGTTTTTTTGTTCCCTTTCAACCCATTGGTGTTGTTATCTGTATATGTTGATAGTGCCAGGGACGTTGAACACAACCATGCATTGATTCTTGGCAAAGCTATAACTACTAGAGAGGAAAATCTTGGCATGTACTTATCACCAATGTTGATGCAAGATTCAACGATCGGCTGCCATTTGTGCTTGACAAAACTGTCATAACATCAAAGGCTTAGGGAAGGGGTAAAAGGCTTTTTTCCTTTGAAGAGGTCCATTTGAAAGTAATTTTGTCGTCAATTGGTATCTCTTTTACAAGTATTCTCTCTTGTTTTAGAGTTAAATTTAGATTTAGGAGCTTTTCTATTTCGATCTAAAAATAAATCTAGGTTTACATGCCATTTTTTTTTTTATGCTTTTTCAACACGTTGGTGTTGTTGTTATCTGTATATAATGATAGTGTTGGGGATGCCAAATTTAAGCGCGCATCAAAAGCTTGGAGAGGGGGTAAAAGGCTTTTTCCCTTTGAAGAGGTCCATTTGAAAGTAATTTTGAAATCAATTGGTATCTCTTTTACAGGTCTTCTCTCTCGTTTTAGAGTTAAATTTAGATTTGAGAGCTTTTCTATTTCAGTCTAAAAATAGATATAGGTTTACAAGGCATTTTTTGTGTTTTTTTAACATGTTGGTGTTGTTGTTGTCTATATAGGGTGATGGTGCTAAGGATGTCAAACCTAAGCGTGCACTGCCTCTTGGTGTTCTTTGATGTTATGACAGATCCAACTGTCGTAACATCAGAGGCTTGGAGGGAGCAAAAGGCATTGTTTCTATTGAAGAGGTCCATTTGAAAATAATTTTGTGATCAATTAGTATCTCTTTTGCAGGTCTTCTCTCCTGATCTAGTGTTGAATTTAGATTTAGATGCTCTTCTATTTCGATCAAGAAATAGATCTGGGTTTACAAGGCGTTTTCTGTGCTTTTTTAACCCGTTGGTGTTGTTGTCTTAATATAATGATAGTGCTAGGGATGTCGAAACTAGTCACGCACTGCCTCTTGACAAAGCCATAGCTACTAGAGAGGGAAATCTTGGTGTGTGTGTGCTCATCACTGATGTTGATGCGAGATTCGATGATCGGCAGCCAGTTGTGCTTTGACGTCATGACAAATCCATCTTTATGAAATTAGCGTATTTTTGTAGGTTGTACCAAATTGATTTATCTTTTAGATTTTCTTGCTTTGTTTGATTTGAATGAAGTTATGTACCACTCTTTCAAAGTGAAATAGAAATATTCTTTCCGATCAAAAAGAAAAAAGAAAAAAGCAGACACCCACATTTCCAAGTGAACTCTTACTCTATGCCTCTCATTCATTGAATGTTAATTATTTTGGATTTGCATATTATGTCTATATTACAACTTTAGCGAAAATTTATGAAAAAATAAATTAACTAGTTACTCATAAACTTAAAGTACTGGAATCGATTAAATTGCGTCGTGACTGAATTACAAAGTCTCATCATTGAAGGAGGAGAAATTTTACCAATTTAGTGAGGAGCTTTGCTCCTGAGACTTTTATATCGCATGGATGATTCTATAAACTATCTCAAATACATCTAAGCAGAATCTTCACAAACCACAGTGGACCATTTTTGGGTGTACAAATTCCAAATTGTTTTGCCTCTTCCTTTCTTCAGAGAGACGATCTGCAAAGCGACTGAGCGCATCTCTATTGGCGACATTCCTTCAATTTCTTCGAACTTTACCGGTCTGTAAGTTTACCCTCGACACCCGTTTCTTCAATAGCTTTCCCCTTTTTCCACGAGCCTGTCTAGATTCTCCCAAATCACATTATCAAGTGATGATTCATTTCCGGTCAAGGTGTCGTCCTGGTTCGAAGCAACCCAAGTGCAATCATTTTAGAATAACTCACGTGGTCATGAGCTTGTCTAAAGTGCTAAATTGACAATGTTTAATGAAGCCAAGCAGTTAGGATTAAAGCATAGTGAGAAAGAGAAATCAAGACGCAAAGATTTTATCCGATTCACCCATAACTAAGGCTACGTCCAGCGTAGTGAGACCTCATGCTTTTTTGTCAATGGGAATATGAACCCACACCTCAACATAAATGCAATGTTAGTAATCCATGCCATACCTGAATCTGGAGGTAATTTTCCTTGCACTTAAGAATGGAATAGAGTAGACAAATGAATATCGGCAATATCGGAGCTCCCTTTAGCGAAGACATTGATTAACGGAGTGAAACTATTGTGAAAGATCCAAGGGATGAGTCCTCAGCCAGAGGCCTTGGCCGCACTATACTTCTCTTGATGTTTGGCCGCTAGGGGTGTGCAATCAAACCGGGTTTACCCAGTACTCGGATCGGACCACCCGAAAAATAAGGTTGGGAGTTGGTTTTCATTCAAATCGGTCTTGGAACCGATTCGAATTTTTGAGAACCGGTTAGAACCGGTCCGGGAATCGGGTCCAGGTAAACACCCACTCGACTGGTTTATAGAACCAGTTTTACACGCTGTAAAAAAAAAACCTAAGTGAAGTGACTAAGTCTTCGCCACAGCTTTACCTCACGCACTCGCAGCACATTCATCTTTGGGGATGTCGCTCAGTCTTCATCGCAGCCTAAGTGAAGTGAATATATTTTCTGCATCGTTGGCTTTGTTTTCTTTTGAGGATGACTGAAAAATGAGAAAACTCGGTAGACCCTAGAACCATTGGCTATGTTTTCTTTTAAGGATGATTGAAAATAGGGAAACCGGATAGACCTTGGAACCGGACCGAAAAAACAGGATTGGTTCCAAAACAGGTTCCAAGATAAATAGGGTAGGGTCTCGGTTCCAAAAATTGGGAACCGGTTATAACAGGATCGGGTTTAGGGTTTAAGTCTAGACCTGGCCCACCCGGCCCATGCTCACCCCTATTTGCCGCGCCAATACCAAGTGATAGCACTGGTATTTGATCGGTCTCTATTAGATTTAAGTCCTCGAACGATTCGTTTTGTGATAGGCTCTCTATCCTAATGTGGCTCAGAGCAATTGGGGTCTGCAAAAACATAAGATCGCGTATTGTTAGTTCTCTATTTTGCCGTTTCTTTTGGCCTGAGATACGAACTGGTTGGGATAAGCTTTATACCGAATGAAACTCGATAACGTTTCTAAATAATCGAGAGAAAAACTTTTCTTGTAATTTCCTGTCATATAGTCACACCAAATTACTGCATCTTAGAAAAGATTTAGTGAGTGAAATTGTACTCACAGGATTATTTGCAACGACCCCGCCATCAATGAGATTGAAGCTGTGGGTGTTTCTGTTCGTCTCTAGTCTCGAAGTAGTGCGGCAGGAGGAACGCGGGAGCTGCAGAGGTGCCGATGCAAACATCCGCCAACCGCGCATTCTCATGACAATTCGCTATTGCCTGTCCCCTGGTCACATTGTAAGAAACTCGAGAGAGATGCAAGGGAGTTCAAATTAAACCGACAGTACAACGATCAGTATCTATCTAGAGTCGGTGAAATCACGGTTATATGGTCGAGTTCGGGTTCGTACGTCGATGGCAGAGAAGATGACCGGTTGGAGACGCATGATATCGAAAGCCAGGATGACGACGCTGGTCAAAGTTTGACTGAGAGCGGTGTCTCCGAGCGAGTTGTTGACTGTGGATCGCAACTTCTTCCCGTCATACTTTTGCCCCCATGATCGCCTGTAAAAAGCTTCTCACCGAACTCTTCATGCCACAGCGACTGTTGACAGGTTGGATATAACACGTCCCAAACTTCCTTGAGACCGGTTTATAGTGAGAAATTATACAACTTGCTAGTTGACAGATCAATTTTCTTTTCAGTTTTTAGCTATCTGTATGATTGCCTTTTCCAGAAATAATATCGATAGTGATTATTTCTGTATAAATACATGATAGCAAGCTCTTCTTTCAGAATTTCCTCTGAAAGTGGCACATAGAACTCTAATCTATGCGGGATTGGTAATTCTCCTTGCGATGAGCACTCCTCTTGCACTATCCATTCGTTTTTCTTCCAACTAGGATTCCGTGCTTGTCTGATAAAGTACCACGAGGTTTGTTATAAAAAACAAACCATTAGCTTTAATGAGCTTCAATGTTCAAATTAGCAACTATTGAAAATTCTAATATCTTTTATAACTCTTCCTATTAAGTATTTTCTTGGAAGATTTTTTATATTTATTTTCTCTCAATATTAAGATAATAATCGTGATTACATGAAATTTCCCTATGTCATAATAATCACAAATCACTTAGATCCGGACTGGGCTCTCGAAAGCTCATGCGACGGAGGTGGGAAGACATGGATTTGCTAATCATAATCGACTCGCGATACTTTACATAATTAATATATAAAACAAACTGAGAATTCCGTCTTTATTTTCTTTAAAAGAGAAAGATTCTTAAAATAATATATAACTTGACAAATACTTTACACCAAAATATATATTCCAATTAAAATTTAATGAAAAAATTCATACCCGTGATTGCACGGGGATATTACTAATTTATCTAACAGACACCTAAAGTGACTTCTCCAGCGTAATTCCTATTTAGATGATTCCTTCAATGTTCAAGTGACTCGAAGAATTATGTTTAGAGAAAAGAAGAATAGGGGTTAATTACAATAACTTACCTTTTTTGGGGAATTATTTAAGGACAATGGTTTTAAGTAAAATTCATTAATGTGACGGGCTGCAAACAATGGACGATGGTCTTTATTTGGTGCTGTAATCATGGCCACTATCAATCCACCCGTGCTTGTCCCTGGAATTATGTCGAAATAATCTGCAACTCTCCGATCCGGTCCGTCCAGTTCCTGCAGGTCCCATCAACTTGAACTCATCGCCACGATTACCACATGACAAGAACGACTATCCATATACATGTAAAAGTGCTCATGTTGACTCTACCGCTGTTTGATACAGCTTCCTTATAGCAATTATAACGTGAAAAAGGGATGCTGCAATTTTTGTAAGAGATTTGCCAAGCTCTTCGCATCTACAGCACCATTGAATCCGCAATAGGATATTTGCGAAGCTACCTCACCCAGCTCTGTCCCAGTTGCCTACACGTAATGTGATTAGAATGCGAGACTGCGACACTCGATAGTAGACTAGTCGGTTGTCGTCCAAAACTATCCACAAACAAAACATCGACAAACAAATAAGCGGGTGCCATTACTTGCAACTTGCTTAGAAAGTCGAGGCTCGTGCTGGGAATGATCCCTCTCATGCCGCCTCCGTCGACGTTCAAACACCGTCACCATCCTCCCTCCCGGCGATACCACTCGCCATGGACACAACTGAGAAGAGCTCGGCTTAAGAAGAATCAGAACACGAAGTGTGGTTTTGCAAATTTAATTGGCGATTAAGGGAGATATGAATACTGAGCTCTCC
>JAGVVM010005680.1:0-21717 GCA_019149425.1 Psidium friedrichsthalianum | reverse complement strand
CCTCGAGAACTTGAAGAGATCCATATATTACCTTGCATCATCTGCACATGGTTTTCACATATCTTTAAGTCGTAAATAGACACTTCAAATGGCTGCACAGACAAGGTCCTACCCCAAGATATTGCTACAGAATAATCAGTTTCAAAGTAGTTAAGTGCAAACATAAGATCAAATGGGTTGTTAATAAGTATCTCGTACAAAACCTAAAGTCAAATTTCCTTATTTTCGCCAGAGTTTCGACCAAACGCGTTTACTAGCATGAGCAGTTTCCTGAACTAACTGCCCATTAAGAGTCTCTCAAGTCTTTAAAGATTAGGTATGTACGATGATTATCAAGCGGAATCAAAATTAATAACATTAGTTGCAGTGATTACTTAATTTGATGATAGTATTACCTATTGCAACCAAATCAATGACAGACTATTGAAACATCTATATCAACCCACCATCCATTCTGACAACGGGACAGACATTTTGATTAGCAAACTTCCAATCCTTTCTTGTACTATCTGGCAATGACAAGCCTACTGATAAAAGCAGAAATATGATAAGCATTGCAGTCACCTTATGGTACAGCAGCCCAAAGATACCACACACCCTCTTCCAAATTCGTAAATATTTCCATGAATCCATGAAGCCCCAACCAAGTGGTTCACTTCACAATAAAAACCCACGTGGAAAACAGAGAAGATTATGCAGCTAAAAATTACATCCAAATCTAACGTGACGAGGAAAACGCACAGTTGTTCAGCAAAAGCTGAAGTGCAAGCACCAACCTGGACAAGCTTTTTGCAGACATTGAAGCTCAGGGCATCTTTATTGTTGCTGCTGCCACGACTCCGACCAGCTGAATGCATTTCGGGAATTAAGCCACCTGAAGGAGCACTTTCACTTGCAATCTCAATTTCAAATTTTATTGTTACAAACTCATTACCCAGGCTTATCACTTGCGGACCCCAAGTCTTGTCATGCTTCACCTCAGTATCGTTCTCACAAGAAACCCGAAAAGTGAACATTAGCCCCTCCATCATAAATATCCAAAAGATACCCAACCATATGCAGTATCACCTGAAAAGTCCTCCTTTCATCACCCATAACCTGATCGGGGAGAGAACTTCGGACATTGATCTCAAAACCACAGCCCCTATAAACACAGAGGCATTTGGCAAGGCAAGAGGCTTCCTTGATCATGGCATATAATTGAAAACGCCTCATCTCAAAAGGGAACTTCCCATCATCTTTAGCAGAGATCTCCATCACGTCGTTAATTAAAGTAGAGAGAACATTACTGGTCGTCGCCATTGCATCAACAATGAGTTTTTGTTCAGGGTTCATACTTTCTTCTTGAAGAATCGACAGCAAGCCCACAATTGAGTGCATTGGCCTCCTCATCCCATGACTCATCACCTTCTGAAAAGAATTTCTCGCCTGACTAGCCATCATAGCATTTCTTTTAGCTTGTTGCAAAGCGCGGTTTTGTTCTGCCAGTTTCTCTCTCATAAGATGAGATTCTTCAAGAACTGCAGCATGAGAAAGGGCCACAGCCACCTGATCAGCAACTACTTCCACAATCTCCATTTCCTGGTAGCTCCAATCTCCAGGATTTGCTTGTGGAAGAACCAAAACTAGTATTGCATAATGTGTATCAATCGACTGTGGTGTTCCTCCTTTAAAGTTCGATGCCCGAAGCATCGGCATCCGGATTGCTGCCACAGCACCTAGCTCATCCAATCCACCAACTACTCACAACCGCCAGGGCTGAATCTGGCCTCAAAATCCTCACACCCCTGCTCTCTTTTATCTCTATCACATCAGGATCATTCATTGGGATTGAGCGACCATCACTCTTTACTGAACTTACCTTCAACTCATGGGTCATAATCATTTCTGTCCGATCATCATTTGGCATCCAGACCGCACAATTGTGCAAATCCAAAGTTTTAGAGAGCTCAACCAGAGTTGTATACAATATTGTATGCTTATCCAGCGACTTCCTAATTTCCTGCGTCAGCATACGGACATGCCAGCTAGCCTCCTTCTTTCTCTTCATCATCTCAACCTCTTGGTCTAATTCCAAAACGTTCTGTCTCAAGAAAGTTTCTCTCACCTTCACTTTGAGCAGCAGAGGTATCAAAGTCAAAAGGGTAATTGCAGTTGCACATGAGACCAGCGCGGTGAGGAACTTCGCAATCGTGAGGGACAGCATCAATTGGAATGAGTGAGGGCCATAGTAGGTCCAACCGTTGAGCAAATGTGTCAAACCACAGAGGACAATAAATGCTATGAACTGAGCGAGCACCCATTTGAATGGCACATACGACAAGCTGACGAAATATAGGAGTTCAAGTGGTATGAAAAGTAGGCCACAGCAATCAAGAAATCACTCACTCTCTGGCATTCTAAGATTCTTTCGACGCTCCAAAAGCCCCTCATCGTCACAGCAGCTGAATCCGTTGCCATCGGCGTAAGCACAGACAGTAATGGAAGACAGGAATAAGCCAAGAGCGACCGCTCTTAACATTGCCCCCACCAAGTGAGTGCCTAATCAATTCATGTCACCTCAATGTTTACCTTCAAAACAAGAGGCAATCTCCAATCAAGGAAATCGAAAGGCCACTCCCATAGCAAGAGAAAGCAATCTGCCAAATTCCAAGACGTATCAATCTGCTTCTGCGAATACGAGGCAGGAGGACTAGTTCTTCGTGCTTGGATCTAGCAAAAAACTGTAAACCAGAGCATCTACAATCCCCAGCCTCTCAACCAGAACAGCTTATTCCTCTTTCTTCCTGTTCACTAATTCTATAAATCATCCAAAAAGAAGATCAAAAACAAGGAAGAGACTCCGCAACAATGCTCAACCCCACAAGACAACCAATATGCAAAGGAGAGATACCAGAATCAAAGCCGCACGCGAAATGGGTAGCTGAAAGAAGAAGGGCTTTTCTTAATCTTCACTAGCGAATTGAGACTACGAGGAAAAGGGGCACCTAAACAAAACCGAGATCAACCCGTTGCCTCTTCTTGATCGTTCCCCCCGCTGGAAAAAGATCAAGCACCGCCAAACCAGTAACCTCAAAAGTCTCCAGTCACCAAAAGGCAAACTTTTTTTCCCCCCTCAGCAGCAAAAAGAGCTGCAACTGCTCAAATCCCAGAAATGGAAAAGGCAGGAAGTAGACCCGGCGGGGGTGAAAAAGAAAACCAAGTCTCCCCGAAAAAGGAACAGTCAAAACCTACAGCCGAATTTCCTTTCCTTTTCTTTTTTCTTTCTACCCTTTGGCTGCAAAAGAAGAAGGAGGGAGAAGAAGAAGAAATCGTTCCAGCCGACTAGCTGCACAAGTAGAAATAAGGTCCCCTGCAATTCCGAGATAGTATAGCTTCTAATTTAAGAAATGCATACACAAAAAACACCAGAACAAAGAAGAAGAGGAGGTGAGAAGAATGATGGAGAGAGAGAGAGAGAGGTGAGTGTGTGGGTGGGGCTTAAGAAGCGGGACCACCAAATATTTCGTGAAGAGAACCTGGACGCTCATTTCCCCCTCTCCGGCCTCGTCAAGCTCGGACCAATAAAGCACCGAGAAAATATTGGGTGCCCACGGGTGCCAGCACATTTTTACCCAAGCCCATTCATCGAACGACACGTGTTCAATGGGCCCACGTTCAAGGTTTTCCAGTAAATTCTCCCCCGCTCACTTTCTCTCCTCCGTAGACCCCCCCTCCACCTTCTCTCTCTTCTTCACCTGTCTTCTCCGATGCGCTCTCTCTCTCTTTCCTTCAGACACAGGGGCGATTTTTTCCGTTTTTCCTTTTCTTCTGAATCGTTCGCGGAAGACATGTAATAATTTAGAGTTCGTTTCTTTGATTTTTTGTCGCCATGTATGAAAGTGTTCATATTTTCTTTGCGATTCGACTCTGAGTTTATGTGGATTATCGAAGCGATCTCGACCGCGGAGCTTACTTGGCGGGGCATCCACGAGGGCCAGCTCGTCGCGGGTCTCGCCGCGGAGCTTATGGCTTGCATCCACCAGGACCAGCTCGTCGGGCCGGTCGTGGGTGAGGAAGATATATGAGGAAGAAGAAGAGAAAGAGGGAGGGATGTTCACGAAGAGAGGGAGAAAATCTGAAATGTGGGGCCCATTAAACACGTGTCGTTCAATGAATGGATTTGGTAAAAATGTGCTGGCACCCCTGGGTACTCGATATTTTCTCGGAAAGCATCTCCCCCAAAATTTTATTTTTATTTTTATTTCTAATTCTCGAAAAAAAAATCCGTCCATGGTGATTTCTTATATTAATTATTGGGTCAATATCACGAAAAATTTCAAACTGGTACATGTACGATAAATTTACCCTAAATTATTTTTTACTAATAAAAATATTAAACTGATATACTTATGATAAATTTATCTAAATTATTTTTTTGACCACCAAAACTTTCAAACTAGTACATTTGTGATAAATTTACTGCATACTAATTTTTTTTACCACCAAAAATACCAAACTGATTCACTTGTGATAAATTTACTCTTCGTTAATTTTTGTTAAATTGAATTAATATCACGAAAATCCCAAATTGACATACTTGTGACAAAAAAAATGTAAAAGTCCCAACTGTGCACACTCGATAATTATCACGTGTCATCCAACTTGAAATTTAACGATAAAATATAACGAAAACTAACGAAATTTATTACAAGTGTATCAATTGAAATAATTTATTAAAGGTGTACCAATTTAGAATTTTTTGTGATCAAAAAAATAATTTAAGGTAAATTTATAATAAGTGTATTAATTCGAAGATTTTCGTGATATTAACTCTTAATTATTTGCCCCAAATGCGCTTTTCTTGTATTAATTAACGTCAGCTAGGACTTCAGTGTCACGTCATCTTCTGTTTGACCCAGCTATTGCTTTTATGGTTTTGGGATTTTATAATAAACGCAAACATGAATTTTCAAGGATTCCCTTAAAACATTAACAAAAAAAAAAGAAATGTATTAAATCGCATCCAAAATTAATTTTTGTCTCGCAAAAAATATCAGAAAATCGTCTTGATAAGGTAAGTGGTTCTAGGTTACAAGTATCCTTCGAAATAAGTTTCTCATTTTTTTGAAACTCGAAATCTACCATATAGTCATTGGAACCCAGAACATATCCTATCACAAATTTCAGGATATACCCAGGTTTCATTGATATTTTTTTGTTAAATGATTGTAGCGAGTCATCATTTTTAATGACCACCATTTTTTATTATAATTCATTGACTACAACTCTTATTTAGATGCGTAAATAAAAAATAAAATATTAACAACATAAAAGTTCCATTAATAAAAGTTCATACATAAATATCGTCGAAAATAGAAGCTCAAGCTAGTGGTTTCATATCATGCACTCATATCAAACGCCATGAAATACTGCAAAATTGCATGAAAAATTATACCAAGAAAAATGTGACAACTTATTTCAGGTTCTAGATTTTAAGTTCTACCTATCTAGAACTTATATCGGAACATGTTCTCTAGCCACGTGACGCATGTGTCACTCCACATTTTGGAAAAAATGTCAACTATGATTCTGGTTTCGTAATTCCCGCATAGTTGAGAATCTCTACGCCATAAGCTGATGTGTGTTGACACTTGATTTTTAGCCAATTTATTTTTTAAAATTTTTATAAAATCCATAAAAATTCATAAAATTAAAAAAAATCAACTTTGGGGACCTTTGGTCAAGCCTAGGGAAACCTTTTTTTAACAAAAAATGATTTTCATATTTTCAGTATTTTTCAGCATTTTATTTTCAAAAATTCGTAGAAAATAAAAAAATGAGAAAATTTGAAAAATAACGGAAAGCCTTGGCCAAGCCTAAGGAACCATTTTTGAATAAAAATAATTTTTTTCATATTTTTCGGCATTTTTAGTATTTTCAAAAATAGAAAAATAACTTGAAAATTATAAAAAAAATAGCAGATGAGGCCACAAAAACAAAAACAAAAATAGGCATAATTTTTTTTTTTAAAAAATTTCTCTTCATTTTGGCCAAGAAAATCTGAAAAAATTAATCTGAAATTGCGTTTCCTCGTTAATCACATTTTCAAATTAATTACAAAATTCTAGAAATTCATTCAGCTCGTAATTTTCTTGCTTTGCATTTCTTAGTTGTGGCATCCCCCTCTATTTTTCAAATTATAATCCGTCCAAAAGTTCACAGAATTGTCATATTTCGTGAAAAATGACCAAAATGCAATTTGGGATTTTTGCAAAATTAGTCCATAAAAACCTTAAAATTCAATTAAAAATTTTCGGGACCAAATAAAAAATCAGGACACGCACCCTCTAGTTTTATAGCCTGTTGAATCCATTGGGGGTGTTATTTTTTTGCAAAAAAGACCATATAAGGTTTGGATTTTGCGAAATGATTAATTGGTCAAAAACAAAATTGGAATTTCTGTGCAAATATTGGAAAATTTTGGGGGAAAATATCATTTGGATAAATTCAACGCCCCTAAGTCCAATTTTTGGTGTTAATTTGAAAAATTCTGAAATTTTAAGGGTCAATTTATCAAATTTGGCTAGCCGGGTTGTCGGGTTAGACAAGACTCGACCCGTGACTCGACTAGCCCATCTCCTTCTCCAAACCTGCAATTTTCATGGCCGAAGAAGGGTCAAAGGAGATCGACCCAAGGGGAAGCACATTAGCTCTTGCCGGAATACAAGAACAACCCGTTTGGCTTGCCTAAAAAATGGCCGACGCCGGAGTAACCATTCCTCACGTGATCACGTACCTATTCGAGCGATTCATTCCTCCTCCCCTTGTACAAAAATTTTGCGACGATGCCTGAATATATAAGGAAAGGCATTTTTTGTTGAAAGGGGATTTTTGGGAGAGGGGGAATTTAGTTGGAGGAGGAGATAACGAACTGAGGGAGGGATAGAGAGAAGAGAAGAAGCCTTGAAGGATCGCCATTGTTGCTGCTTGGAGCTCGGACTGTGATTTTTCGACCAGGGGAATCCAGAGCAAATCGAGGTTTGAAACCACTCTGAGAAGCATCCTTGTGACTCTAGGAAGCAATTGGACCAGTTTACATCGCTTGCAGACCTCGAAAAGTCAAAACTCCGGCCTTAATTCAAACCGTCGCGACTTGGTCAGGGCAATCTACCACTGTAGAGCATAATCAAAGCTCGAGATAAGTCTCGTGAACTTCTTGTGATGCTCTCTGTTGAATGAATCTTATAATTATGCTCTGGATTGCATGCTAGAATCACTGTTGTTGCCCTCTGTGAAAGCTTTGATTGTCTAATTTTAGTCGATAGATTTCGTTAGATTTTTGGTATGTTGATCTAAAGTAGAGTAGGAGTTGATTGCTGTCGAAAATAGGTTCATTGGAGGTAGTTTCACTGCTGGACTTCGCTAGATTCGCTCCAACCTTTCATTCTACTCTGGCTCGTCGGAGAAGACGATGCCACGTCATCCATTGACTTGGTCAACAATGACGTGGTGATGACGTGAAGGTGCCACGTCAGTCCTTGACCTGGTCAGATTTGACGTGGGTATGACTTATCACACCACGTCAAATTGGTTGTTATGACTAATTGAGTTTTATATCGGATTAGATCCGACGGCTAGGGGTTAGGCCACGTGTCAAGATCTGGTAATTTTTGAGAATAAAGATTTTAATTCGAATTATCCAACTATTTTCAGAAATAAAAAGAAATTTAAAATTAGCGGACGGCTAGGATTTAACCTCTGGTTTGATCTTTGCTGTAGATTTAGTATGGAGGAGGAACAATCAGATTAGTGACACATGGCGATTTATTAACCGTCAGATCAGAAGTAGGCAAGAAAATGAAAAAATGGAATAAAAATCTAAAAAATTCGAAAAAATAAAAAAAAAAATCCCTAAAGTTGCATTGTTTTGTGCTGGGTAGTTTGCTCAGATTTTTGGGCCGAGTCTAGGTTAGTGGGTCGGGTCAATCTAGCTCGATCCAAATAATAATAATAAATTTCTTAGAAAAAAATAATAAAATAAAAATAAAAAATTCTAAAAAAATTCAGAAAACATAGGAAATGTCCAAAAATAGAGAAAATAAAAAAAATTTCTAAAAAAATGTCCAAGGAAATAAAAAAAATTCATAAAAATTTCAAAAAATTAGAAAAATTTAGAAAAATCCTTAGAATTCTAAAAAAAAAGTGTCCAAAATAAGGAAAGTCCTTAGAAAGTCACGAAAATTCCAAAAAAATTAGGAAAGTCTAGAAAAATTCTCAAAAATTATGAAAATTAAGGAAAAACCACATTCAACTGGTTTGACCTATTTTCACAATTTTGACCTCCTGACCTTGAAAAATGACCATTTTGCCTTTCTGGTTAGTTTGACTCAAATATTTTTGAATCTCTACGTTCTCAGGGCTTTACTAGGCTTACCATGTGATCACTTGAGTGTTGTTTTGATGCGATTTATCCGCATGTACTGATTTCTTGATTTGCGCACTTTCAATTACTGATTGTGATTAATAGGATAGATAATCTCACCTACATGAACCCTTTAGATTTTCAGACTTACCTTACCCAAAAAGCGCCTGCATGAATTTCCTAGATTACGAAATCACTCAACTTAGGTATCAAAAGGATGTCGACCAATGAGTCGATGTAACTAAGTCCTCGAACCCATTTCTCTAGTTTCCGCATAGTTGAAAGATCTCTTCCAATCGCTCAATAGGGTTTCCAATCATACCTTCCAAAAAATGATTGGTGGTAACTCCTATGGCATGTACGCTGAGCATATGTCACTTGACCACACTAAAATTGATCTCGATTTTAAATTCCTCCTTGACACGATTTGATAGGGCTTGGGAGGACCCGTACCTCTTGATCCGATCTTGCAATCGTCATATCCGAGCGAGCGAGATCTTGAGAGGTAATCCATTAGCCCACTTTTCACCTTCCCGCGCAGACCCGCCTGAGGGTAGGAGGGTCGCGACAATGTGGCAAGAGCTTATACTGTTCACCAATCACAAACTGACACGTGTCACCGAAGTGAAAATAAATGAAAATTTTAAAATCTTAAAGTTTGTCGTCTTCGTTCTCCCTCTCTTCATCCTCCTGCTGCTACAGTGCTTCAAGTTTCTGGGTTTCTTTCTTGTTCTTCCGTTACTTTTGTCTCTTCTTTCTCCTCTATCCACAATTACCTTCTCCTTCCGCAGTCGCCGGTGTCACATTCAGGCCGGCCAATATGGCTCGTGCATGGTCGAGCAATCCTCCATCGTCAAGCTGCTACCTATCCATGGCCGGGACTCTCGCTTCATCATCCCTCAAGGGCATCCCTCCGTGTATGATTGAACCCCACAATAACCTACGAATGAGACATCAGAGAGAGACCTAGGAGAAAGTACTCAGATCTGGTGAGCGACGACGAAGGGATGGCTCGGCCATGGACCATGGCTTCACACTTGGGTGACGAACGAGCTGGCCGTGAGCGACGGTGAAGCGGTGGCTCGGTTTGCGAGCCGTGATGGCTATGAAGGGGTTTCGAGATTGCTGAAGAGATCACGAGCTAAAAGGGAAAATGATGGAGAAGAACCTTCGATTCTCTCAACTTCCATTAAAAGATGAATTACTCCTTCAATGGATACCAGAGTGCTTGAAACTGAAACTTGATCAAGAACTGTTATGGCAATGACAAATTTCTATAAACACAAAGCACGTAACGGCAAGAAAGATGAAGATAAGCTGGTGGGAGATGGCTTCTTAAAATTAATGGAGGAAGAAGAAGAAACCCAGAAACTTGAACGATTTTGTAGTGGGAGGATGAAGAAGAAAAACCTTTAAGAATTTAATTTTTTATTTATTTCCACGTCATGACATGTGTCAGTCCATGATTGGTGAAAAGCTTGCCACATTAGCCTATGACGTGGTACTATCTAACCACTAAATAATTTCTCAGAATGTGCACACCCTTGATTTATCTGTGGAGCAAAATTACAAATTAATGACGAATTATAACATCCATTATGGGTGAAAATCAATAATATTAATTGAAAAATCAATTTTTTTTATCTCACTTCTCTCTTTTATGTACATGTGTGTGTAGTGCTCATGGCTCCTCAGCATGAAAACCCGACCCCAACCCGAGTCTAGCGAGTATCAATGCCTCAGTTTAGTTTGATTTTTCAAGAATACTGAACCCAACTAAACCAACGGTGTAAATTTGAATTGAATCGAATCTCAACTTGAACCGAATATTAACTTAACCAAAAATTCAATTCGATTCAGTTTTCAATTTTTCTTTTCTAATTTTTTTTATTTCTTTTTTCTTTCTTTCCTTTTCTTTTTTCTTTTTTGGTTCAAATCCAAAGGAGACGCTGGCCCTCTATCATAACAAAGAAAAAAAGAAAAGAAAGCAAAAGAAAAAAATAAAAAAATGGTTATTTTGAAGATTTTTAATGCGTTTTGGTTAACTAGACCGAACTAAAAAACAGAATGGTTATTTTTCATTTACTCAAACCAAAAATCGAATCGAATTGAAATGCATAGATTTTCAATTCGATTCGATTTGGTTTTTCAGTTCGATTTTTTCAACTACTCAAACCAAAAATCGAACTGAACTGAAATGCGTAGATTTTCAATTCGATTCGATTAGGTTTTTCAATTCGATTTTGACACTCCACTGATCGACACCCCCGGGACCCACAGGGTTCAAATTGCGGACGTAGTACTCTCTCACTTCGCCTCCAATTCACTTACCAGCAGGGTTGTATTGCCGACTTAGTACTCTCTGGCTCCATTCCCCAATCTCTTTACCAACGAAGCTGCATGCCTATCCGCAACTGAAAAATCATTAATTGTTGGTATTGTATTGCTAGCCCCGTAGGAACCACTTTTGGGTATGTAAGAATATTTCTTACCGAAAAAAAATAAAAAATCCCCCTTTTGATCGGCGTACGAACCACTTGTACTAAAATAAAAATAAACAAATAAACAAGTGAAAAAGAAAAGTGGGTATGTAAGAATATTTCAAATACGACGTACTTGGGGATGTCCCTAAAAAGCTGTGAACATCAGGGTCGTGGGTACCTTTCGAATTGGCAATACATGGAAAGGATACTTCGAAAAGCAAGGTAGTGGAATCGGAAAGCGTTGGAAGAGACCTCGAGGATATATCTTACCAGAACCATATCCTAAGTCATATCATATGGTCTCTCAAATCCGAATATCTAAATTAACCTCGTCGATATATGTATATATTTCTTGATTTTTACTCATTCAGTAGGAAAGAAAAGACCCCACATGCTCTAATTTTAGTAATATTACCTTTATAATAACTTGAATTCCACAAAGCACACTTGTCATTTTCCTCTACCTGCTGCAGAATTAAACACATATTTTATAAACACATAATTTAATACCAAGCTGAACTAAAATATCTGCAGCTACGTATAAGTAGAGGTGAGCAAGATGGACCGATTGGACTGAAAACCGTCTAGACTGACGGGTTTGGTCTGGTTTTGGAGGTCACTAGTGAAAACGGTGTTTCGGACGGTCCGGTACCCGGTTTCTGGAAACCTCTATCTGCCTTCTAATGAAATTTTTCATCAAAACTGGAAAAAGGATAGTGTACTTCCTTGCTCATCATGATTTTGGCATGGTTACACAATGTGCAAACTAGAGGAGGGAGAGAAAGAGATTATCCCCTTTATTGATCAATGTGTAGCTTCAAGTTTAATCGTGAATGAATTATGGTGAGAGATTATTTACAGTGTTCAGAGTCACATTAAGCACTGATTCACCTAACAAAACTTCCTTGCTCCTGCATGAGAGGGCACTAGTGACAAAAAGTAGAAGGCTATATTATCCTGTAATTCTTGCACCCCGGTCTGGTCGCGTATTCGGCTGAGGGGATCTTCGGGAACACGCCCGATCTACAACGGGTATGGAAGCAAAGCTGCGCTCAAGGAGGTTGCATCCTTACTCGCGTCAATGGAGAGTTGCCATCAGATAACCTGACTATCTTCACCGATCAGTCAGGACGCGGTAACAAGAAGCTGAAGCCCGAGTTCTCGTGGATGAGTGGCGGAGGCTCGATGTCTGCTATGTCCATTTGTTCCATTGACTTTGATATGTCGTCGACCGAAAATGGAATGCTGCACAGAGAGTAGTAGTAAAAAAAGTTGTGTATCATCTAAAGACAAATCTATGGGAGATCAAGGGACATAGCAGTCTTAATGGTAATTGAGCAAGCATTGGTCCTGTTTCAAGTCTAACCTGGAATCATCGTCGAGCAGGAATGAACTACTGACTGCATTGTTTGAATCTTCGGTCATCAACACTCTCATATTGGAAATGACCTGAACGAGAGATGTTCAGGAAATCAAAGTTGCGGATTAGCATTGCTTCCTAATTTAAGCATGACAAATGAAAATGACGGAGAAATCCTCCACGGACAAGAATGACTCTAACCTAGTTCTAGAGCGAGTAATCCATCGAGAGAAACTTACATCCGGAGATACACTGTGCGTGCCATACTTGTCATCCCAGTACATCGTACTGATCCGGTACAGCTGCTGAATACTTAAAACCTGTAACATGGAAAAGGAGTTGGATCACGTAGGAACTAAGCACAAGTACAGGGTAATGGAGCTAGTCCTGCTCGCCAAAGTTAGCTTGGTGATTGAAGTCACTCACTGGACACAAATCATGGCTTATTTCATCCAGTGTTTTCTTCGGCTTTTGGTGTATGACCTGAATTGCCAAGACCAAACAAATTTGAGTGATTCCAGGCTCATCTTTCTACAGCAGTCAGGGGGAGTACTAGAAAGTGGTGAAACGAACAAAGTAGCCTGCTTACCAGAAACCCGATTGCCTGTCGAATATGCTTTAACTCATCCCAAGCTGAACCTGCATACTGCATAACTTGGGTTGATTAGAAAGCAACCTGGAGAACAACTGAGTGATGGTGTCCATATTGTACCTCGTCCGTTGCCTTGTAACACCAGTGTTCCAGCTCAGCTAAGCCTGCTTTGACATATTCGCCATTGCTAAATGAACAGCATTCCCTCCGCAACAGAAGACTGGGAAAAGATGGAGCAAGACTTAGGTTCATAGTTTGGAAGGAATTGAAAAACTCCATGTTCTAAGTATGGTACCTGTTGAATAGCTGGACATTGATGAATGAAAAGATTTGTATGAATACTTTACGAACCAAAAAGGGCGGCACCTGGAATATATCGAAGACATACGTACACAGAAAATGTCACAACTGCTGAAGTGTGCAGATAAATGAATTACAAGATCATTGCTACAGGAATATAAGTTCAGCCAACAACTAAGAATAAGTATCACACAGGAGCAATAAAATGTGAAATTCTAAATAATCGAAGCTCATCGTGCTACATTTAATCAGGAAATAAAGCAGACATGTAAAAAACCTAAACCAAGTTTACTGACGTGATTTGATTTCAAGGTGTCTAAGAAGTTCCCAAGGCTCTTCACAATTCCCTGCCAGTGTGCAATTAGAGCTTGCTGGGCTGCCACATTTGCCACCGAGCGAGCTCCCTTGACTAAGCTTGCCCTTGATGTTCTCGGTGCCTAGTTCACCATTGGCAAACAAACTCGTGTAAGCTATTCTTGACTGAAATGGTCACCGCAGATGCAAACCTTGTAATCAATTGCCGTACATAACGTGAAATAGAGGTCACTACCTGGATGCATAAGCCGAGTAGCGGCGATATTTCCTTTTTCAGGTTATCTCGAATCATTCCGTATATCTTTTCCACGTACGCTGTCAATTGCTGTTTGAAAAGCAAAGCTGGATATTTCGCTTCAACTTGCCGTAAAGAATCCATTCCTCCACCAATGCTGCCATTGATCATGGACAGGTTAACACCTTGTGGTGTTCCACGGAAACTCTGGAAAAAAAAAGGGGCAAACATAAGAATGGATCAGAAACTAAATTAGTTGAAGTTCATCATACCCATGAATTCATACTGTTCTCACTCGTCCAAAAATGAAGAACCTCGATTCAGGCTTAATGAGGAAAATTTACTTGTGTCATTCTTCCAAACAGGGTGGCAGATGATGATCTTCGGCGCTGTGGGGCCATGCCAGCTGCACCACTTGCTTTTAGCGTGCGTTGGAGCAAAAGCAAAAGCGTGGAGGCATTAGACAACCAATAAGCCAAAACATCGTTGTTATCCTGAGTCTGCTCCATTTGATAATATTCAAGTTAGAGAGACATCAAGTATGGAGGATATCAACATGGGGGGAAAATAAAAGCTGGAACGTCAAGAGGTGTCTCTGACCTCAATAGCATTGCCTATAGTCTGAATGATCCGATCGAAAACGCTTGTACGCTCGACTTCAAAGGATCGCCAATGTAACAAACATTTATATATGATGCAGGCAGCAATTGGTCGGTTCCCAGAAAAGCCAAGGTGCTGTGCGATACATCTGATGAGCAGCTCTTGATTCTCCTGCTGCTTTTCATTCAATGACTTCTGTGGTTTATCCTCTATTTCTGAAGAATCTCTGTGGTTGATCGAATGACTATGTAGATCCTATTCCGTTTAAGACATGTCGAGTTAGAAAAATTCAATAGAGAGGACTTCAGAAGTCTTTATGTATATCTCGGAGAGATTGTCGTACCAGATTTGGCCTTGAGTCTGTTGACAGATGACCAGTGTCGGCACCTCTCTGCCAGTTTTACAACAAGACAACAATATTTTAGGTCATGATGGTACCAGTGAATCTGGAAATATATGGTCCTGAGTTTACCTGAATAATTGATCTGGATCGACCTGAAAGGAACTTATTGGGTGCCATCGACACAGCCTGCTGCCGAAAAACTTGATTCTCTGATTCTAGATTATTGATCTTCTCTTCTAACCTAATTATGTGATTGCAAACTGTCAACTGGCCTTACACTTTTTTTCACAGGTATCAAAGTTTGTCAAAAACATTAGTAGGAACATTAATGTCCCTTAAAATGGTTCCAAACATCAGTGAGCCATATGTGTCGCAACAAGTCATAAGTGTCACGATGACGAAATGGGAAGTGTACTTACAAAAAGGATATGTTTAGATGCATGCTTCCCTAATATCAGTCTATACGTGTTTTTGTTTGGGTTTTAGGAGTTAGTCCATTCATAGTAGAGAGTAAGTAATCTGAAGGAAGAGTTACCTGGTCAGAGATTCCTGGAGTTGATGAACCTTCTTCTCTGCTTCTTCTAGCTTTTTGCGTCGTTCTTCACTGTTCTCCAGGGCTTCTGTATACTTTTTATCTGATTCATCTGCTCTTCCTCGCTCTGAATCCAGCATGGCCTGGTTGATCATATATTGGTTATTGTTTAACATATTACTAGATGTCTGTCTAAATCCGCAATGTTATGACTACTTGATGACATTCCTTCGCTCAAATTACTATACCTTCAGGTTCTCTACTTCTGACGTTAGAGAATTGACTTTCTCGGTGTCCTCCACCAAAACTTGGGTTTCTTGAATAACTGGAGGCGCTTCTTCAATGGCTTTTTTGGCTGCTTCTCGTTCCCTGACAAGCTCTGCTTTTGTTTCGTCAACCTTGGTCTGCAAGGCTTGCACTGTATTTTGCAACTTTGTTATCTCCTGTGCTTTGGCTTCTTCTAAATCAGTCTGCACAAATAATTTCACATTCAATGAGAATGTGGTCAAGTACTTAAAACACAGCATCCATAGAAAAGGGAGCCCCACACTAAGAAACAAGATATTACCCTTAAACGTTTTTCCAGTTGTAGGCGCCATGTAAGGTCTTCCACATGTTTTTCAAGCTTATCCTTTGCTTCTTTGAGCGCACCTGTTTCCCTCGCAGCCTGAAACAGACAGAGTCGAAAGTGTCCAGCGCAGTGAAAAAAGCAGGAATGCCATGAAACAATTCGTAAGAATGTCTGCATTATATATGTCCATTTCCAAACGGTATCAACAACTATGAAGCCATGAAGAAGACATATCGAAGAACAACTTGAAGATATAATCCACACTTCTTTCAGATAGATTCATGTCGCCATCTTCATTCCTCTCTGTTGAAGTAAAAAACTTGGAAACCTACATGACCCCCCATGCTTTTATTTTTCCTGCTAGACCATTTTCCTTGAGAACTGTCACATCGATAGTGTCATCTACAATATGATGGAAAATCTGCAGAGTCTTTTGTGTGGCAAAGCACAGACAATTGTGTAGTGCATACCATTTTCAATTTCCTAAGTTCTTTTTTGGCTATTCTTCCTCTCCATCTACATTGTGCAAACAGACATCCCCTTTGAAGCCTTCTGTAGTAGGAGGCAGCCTTATGACACCGCCATCTCGTCTGCATTTACAAGAAGTTATACAACAAAAATTATTAGCATGTACTACACTTGATATCAAGTGATGCAATCGAACTATTCCTAGAATTTAACCTCAATAATGATCGCTGCTTTTGTTCGCTTCCTGAATCTGAATTCTTTACGTGCAGCCATGGCCCTTAAACCCACTTGCAAGACAAGCACTGAAGCACGGAGTTTGCTGTAAGTCATTCTAGCTTGGTGCCTACGTACGTGCTTTTGAATTTTCACAGCATTTGCCTCCCGCCTCATCTGATCATAAAGCTTGCAAGCCAACCTTCCTGTCATCATGTAGAACAAGATGAGGATTTTTTTTGTATAAAGTGTGAGAAAGGCATGACTTTTTTAGTTGCCCTCTTATAAAGAGGAGAAAAATGCATGGCTTGCCTCTCCACAAAGATTGAACAACAATTGTAGCCTTTCTAAGAGCAATGAATCGCTTGCGAGCCTGGTGGGTCCTTATACGACGTTGGATTGTTTTCGCAGCATTGCTTAGTACCTCCGCTCTCCGTGCATCTAATTCAGCCATCTGACCGGCTCTTAAGAAGACTTTTGTTTACCTATCTGCACACATAAATGGTATATTGACATTAATTTCAAAGAACATAATTCAAATTTCAGTAACATTTTTTAGCAAAGACTCTCCTCCAAACAGCAAACTATGGTTGCAGCATAGAGAAAACTCAAATGATTGGGTTGCCAAAAGTTGAGGGCAATAAATGATCCGTTCCGATCACACAGACTGAATAGCAGTCACCAATGACAAGTATAGAAATTATAGGAGATACCTGAAACCCTTTGAGCCCCTTTTTTTCAAGAATCTTCTTGCAAGCTACCTTTTCGTCATAGCTATTTTTGCGAGAACATGTAAAATTCAAACATCAGGAAATCCAAATGTTTATTCTAATAATCAGCAAAAAATAGTAATAATAAATTATGGCCATGCATCTGCAGCTGCACGGCACGGTTTTTAGTTGACTTAAACTGTATTTCAGATACTCACTTTCCTTCTACAAACTCGGGAGCAAGAATTCCGAATCGGTTAATGAAGTCGAAGAAGGGGCGCCGAGTTGGGTATCCTGCACAGCTGATTCTTATTGCCTCTAAGACACCCTGCAGAAGACACTCATCACTTCTAGCCGCAAACCAGATATTCATTTAACAAATGAAGATGAGGTATGAAATCATCTCATACTCACACCACAACGCAATTGTTGCATAATATTGACATTCTCGAATACGGCAGGTTTGAGAAGGTTGTTTGGCTTAACACATCTGATGTAGTGGGGCTCCGTGGAGTTCAATGTTTCCATTAGTTGTTGTAGTTGTAGCTGCATTATTAAGTCATCAAAATTGTGAGGAATGAGGCAATAGGGAAACTGAGAAAGAGAAACACTCGAGCTAGGTCACCTTGAACCGAGATCCTATGGAGGAAACTTGGAAGATTTACTGGTCTCCTCTGGCAGAGGAGGAAAAAGGCCAGCGACAAAACTACACTGTGATGCACTCAACAAATCTTGATGCTCCGGTACGACATAGTCCTTGTTCTTGTCTAGGAATTGGTCAGATTGATACAACACCTGAAAAAAAAAAATTGTGAGGAGAGAATGTCATGGATGTGAAAGCAACTTTACTTGCACGTACATTTAGAGTCCATCAACATATCATACCTCGCCAGCATAATGTGCGATGGTAAAATCAGTCCGAGACAGTTTTGGTTTGATGAAGCGCTTGTTATTTTTGAATGTCTGATAAAGTTTGTTTGCAAATGTTTCATGTGTTTGACTTGGGAAACATACTGCAAATAAACATTCTTAATTACCAACAAAGTCAGAAATAGGGAGCAATCTCATGAATAAGAAATCCCAAAGCTCCAAACAATTCAATGAACACAATGACCAGCTCCCTAACTTTGGCTGACTGGGGCAGAATATTGTCAGATGCAATATTCTATATGTAACTAGAACATGCAATGGTGGTAAATGGACAAAACAGGAAATCATACCAGGCTTCATCAAGCAGGGCGATGATTCCACCTGGTTTCTGCAGCAAAACAAACATACATGTAGGTTAGTGGAAGCTTTAGAATCACTTCATGATGATAACTAACAAGAGATGAATCAACCTTTTCAATAAGATCCAAGACATCTTGATTATCAACAAATTCTATGTAGCTCCAATCAATCTCTTCTTTTGTGTATTCTTCTTGTTCACATCTTGAGACGTGCTGAAATTCATCAACAAACATTGTGAGGACAAAATTGATAAGGCCAAAGTAAAGTTATAGGGGAAGCATAACAATCCTTACCTGGTTGAAGTGGTGTTGCAGCTTTCTCATTTGTAAAGTTAATACAGAACTGCTCAAAACTGCAAAATGATATCGAAGTACAAGATTAAGAATAATAAATAAAAAGCCTAATAGAAAGATGAAACTACTCTCATTCATTACAGTGATTTTAAGTGGTTATCCAGTGCTTACCTATTAGCTTTGAAACTTTCAAAGCCATAAATATCAAGGACTCCAATCAGTGATTTGAAGTGGCATCTTGTCCAATCGAGGAGTTTATTTTGTCAACTAACCTGTGCATTGACAGCATAGAGTTGTCAGGCAAAAACTATATAGACCTTCATAATCTTTGCGATTAGAGTCAGTTTGGCACCTTTACCAATCAAAACAACCGGAATATATTGTCTTTGCTAATCCATCCCTGCTGACTGTTGCACTTTGAGGATCAAGACTACGCTTTATGACCTCTTCAGGAGTGATCATAACACGCTGCATAATGCATCTTCCAGCGCCACAGGGTCGCACCTTAAATAAAGGGAAAATCATTATTTCCACCAAATTCTTACATGCTATAAGCCTGTCTAGAATAGAAAGAAAAAAATGTAGTATTTCCCAAGTGCAGTCATGACAGTTCTTACATGAGAAGCTCTGCTGTCATATTGAGATGAAATTTCGCTTGATCATCTTTGGGGATAGATGAAATCAACCTCCTTTCCCTTGGTAAACACAATATTCCCGAGATGGAGAATCGCGGCAACAACTCTAAAAATTGCTTCCTGAGAGAGAATATTAGGAGTCAGGAGACCTGAGATATCAACCTGTCGGTGCTGCAAATTATTTACTCTCAATGATTATTTGATTGATATACCTGCTCTTTTGCACTTATTCCCACGATGTCCATAGCTCGTCTAGTGGCAAGATAGTCATGTGCATCGTTTACACCAACCAGCTCATAGCATTTGGACTGGTTGAGGTAATGGAATGATTTGGGGTTCCCTAGCTTATACTTCTCAATTTCCTATGGAGATCAGTAGTAACAAGAGTTATGAGATGTCCATGAATGTAGAAGTGGAAAAATAGAGCGCCGCAGATGCCATAATAATATCAATACCTCCTGAGGAGCTGCACAAAGCAGGTAAAAGCAATGGTAGTTGCGCTCCGGATCATTAATTTGGCAAACACGAGACCTCTCTAGAAGGTATGTCCTTATGGCTGCGCCTGATATTCTTCCATGCTTATCAAATTGTATCTCCACGAACTTCCCAAAACGACTACACCAGTTTAATTTGTAGGGTACCATGTTAATTTCTCGACAAAGTCAAAATAACTCCACAACATAACTAATGCTACTGCACTAGCATTGAGTGAGAAAAAAATAAATCAACAGCTGCTTCGGTTTTCATTCTAACCTGGAATTGTTATTTCGAACAGTTTTGGCATTCCAAATGCTTCAAGAACGGGATTTGACTGCATTTGCACAATTTCCAAGTAAGAAAAAAAATGTGGCCTCATGAATAAGTATTGTTAGACCTATTAAGAGTAACTAGGCACTTATTCATACTTCTAGAACTTGTTGTTCTACTGTCCGTCCTTCGGTTGCAAACTCGGCCTCCCAAGAAGGCAAGGTATCTCATGAGCATTTTCGTTGTCTCGGTTTTTTCCTGCTCCACTTTCTCCACTGACTAGAATAGAATTACTCTTTCCCTCATGTATCATCGCCCTGGTTTCATGTAATTGCACTACTATTTAGTAATGTCTTCAACTTCAGAAACATACAATTTAAGTTTTTGAAGTTTCAGATTAAAGTTACCTGTATGCGACATCAGCCACTGCAAAGACGTGGGGGCTCAGTTCACCGAGGGGGCGCTCCCTTATATTGGTGCATCATGTGAGAATCGTAGATATGAGGAAGTCTTTGGAATGGGTTAATGCAAATAAGAATACTTCCGTGTACGTCTGCCATGAAGGAAGCACAATAAAAAATGTTGTGGATGGAAACTCCGTAAAAATTAAGTAACAGTTCTGAAGTTTGGAAGCATTAGGATGTAAAATGGAAAGCGAAATTACGTAGATTTCATTCAATTCATATCTCGTCTTCAGATTCTGCAGAACTCCGGGCTCGTGCAAGTATGATAACTTGGTCATGTCATCAACTCCACCTGCTGGAGCTTCCATGTCTTTTGGGTATATTTTTGATAAATTTGCACCACCTGAAAAAAAAATTGTGTTAGGAACCATTTTCAAACCTGAAAAATGGCTTCGGTGACAACTTAAGAAGCATTATTAGATGGCACCCTTTGGGCTTTACGTTATCATGGTTTTTTAGTGAAGACAACTACATAGCATCAGCTGTTCAACTACAGATATAAATATGTTGAGCAGAGCAAAATCTTCGATTTTAGGAAGATAGAGCATAACGCCTTTCCCTTGAAGCTGCTCTATGACCAAGGGACATTCTATGACATTGATTATGCGAATGGTTCAAAGTCTTTGTTTCGAAAAGAAGTCTGACGTGACCATGCTGGGAAAATATAACAATGGTGAAGTCAACTCTACCTCCAAAAATCATGAATGGGACTCATGGCAATGCAATACATAACACGGGTCTAATAGCAGGTAGGCAGTTGCATTTCTTACAACCTAGACATTACTATTATGCTTAGTCAATGTCACAACATTCCAGTAATTAGTAAATGTCGAACCTCTTCCCATTAGTGGGCCTGAATCTCAACTTCCTGCCCATTAATCTTCGATACTTGTCCATCAATCCAAGCCAATTCGGTGTCTTCAACCCAGACATGAGAACCGACAATTATGTTCACTGGTGTTCCCTGCAGACACAAATGCAAAAACACAAGACCCTTCAGCAGACACCTTATGACAGCAAGAAGATCCCACAAAAACACAGAGAAACTCGCAATTGCTTACATTATCCTTTGTTAAAAACTCAAGAATTGGGAAGAGATATGGAGATCATCGCGACTTGGACAAGAAACCTAACAACTATTTAAAATATTTTGGATATAGAGAATCATTAAAAAAAAATCTAAATTTTGTGCAATATCATTCTAATATAGAATCAAGCAAAA
>JAGVVM010005679.1:0-14132 GCA_019149425.1 Psidium friedrichsthalianum | reverse complement strand
TCTTGTTAATTATCGTTTATCGAGCTAAAGATTTTGAGATGGAATTCTCTCATCCGCCGCTAAGGCGTATCTTATAGTGCTTGACAAACGGGTCGGGTCAAATTCTGCGATTGGTTTTGTATAATCCGCATACTTGTCGATTTTATTAGAATTATCCTAGGTTTCCTGATGAAGATTGATTTTCCCCCCTTAATAGTCAGCCTTTCTAACGAGCTGGCGTTTTTTCAATCTTCAGAGGAGTTCTCGAAATGTTTCAAACTAATTTCCACCTCTGTTTGATTGATGGGGGCTCTCCCAATTTTAAAAATTCCCATTATCACATTAAGAACGATTTGGAGAGGTTAAAATTTCCTCCAGATTTGGTATTCTGTTTAGTGGATTTTTTTATGGTCCCCTATAGTCTTTTACATTAGTATTCTTTTTCAAGTCTTCATTCTTTTTTTTTTCTCAAGATGCCGTCATTCTCGAAAATTTTGGGATGTTTGATGTATGCTCGCTATTAAGAGCTTACGTTGTGATCTAGGGAAATAGATGAAAGCTATATTGGGCGTGCGGTGTGACTATTTTAATTAGTGGTAGGCGTACATACATTCGCATAATACTTTAGGGTATAGTTTCTTTCCTTGAACATAGATTTTTGTACCATTAAGTATGCGTGTACATTATTGTTTTGTTTACATTCTATATATGGTAACTCCACCTCTCGGTTTAACAAACCTTCTCTATTGTCACTGACATTATTTTTTGAAGTTTCTCGGTTGGCCTTTCAGTATCTAACTTGCAATGGTAAAAGTTTATGTCGTGCATCTCTGCTTTTGCCCGCTAACAGAAAAACCGTATCAAGTGAATGAGTCTTATGAAACCTTTTATGTGCAAAAAAGATATTATTTTAGTATTGAATTACCGATGTGTGTGGCTTCGTAAAACAAGCTGGTTAGGACTTTCTTGTACCTTTAATAGAGCTCCTGGTGTAAAAGCTCTTATAGTTGGCCACGTCGTCTCGTTTGAATCTATTTATGATTGGCGATTTAGGGATAAAGTTATTTTTTTTATTTGCCCATTTTGGAGAGGCCGTAGCATAATAGTGTAAATCTCGAGGGGCCATATTTACACCATCTACGGTATTCTCTAAATCCAATGAGAATTATCAGAGTTTCCCCAAACATTCTTTGTTTTGTCCGAGATGAGTGCTCTTGATTGATGTAAAGGTTTTTGTTTCTTATTTCGAATGCAAGCCATTTGAACCATATCATAATAAGGAAGATCGGTGGATATCCATTAATTAAAATATCACTCGTTAGCAAGGGGAAGGACCATTAAGGCATAGATTCCTTTCGATTCAAAGTAAAGTAGGTAACCCCATTCCAAGCAACTCCCCCGTTTTTGAAAAAATATTAAACGATAGAGATTTCATATTTTATAGATAAGAAACCTTTTTACATTTGATGAATACCTAAGATCACAAGAAAGCTCAAATAAATTTATGATCATGTTAACATTAGACCAGCGGCTGCTCTGGTCATAACCGAGTCTACCTTGATCCTCCCTCTACTCGTAGTTTATCTCATAGTTTAAGAATACTCTGTCCGCCCAACATGGAGACAAAAATGTATATTATTACGTATTGATTCTCTCACAATAATACTCCAAACATTATACCGTGTGACCTTTTTTTTAACTTCTAAACCTTTAGACTATCCACATTGCGATTGAACCTGACTCTGAACCAAGCAGAATCGCCCTCCGTACCCTCCTTTCAGGCCCGCCTCTGTTCATCCCGCCTACAATTTCTTTTACATGACGCCAACCCTACACAAAGGCTACGGGACTCGAAGCAAACCTGCCTCGACAACCATCATATATACTAGTAAACCTGAAATTAAAACGTTACTGGATTCATCGTATCTCGTTAATAGGGAACCGTTTGCTGTACGAAACCCTCTTTTCTGAGTATCTAACCTCAACCTGTAAAACATCCTCGCAATGATTATATCTTTAGCCTTACAATGGTTTTTCATAGGTGAAAAGATATTTTTGGTCACTGCAGTCATTCCGCATACCACGTCACTATCCGAACGCTAATATTAATTAATACTAAATTTTATTACAATAGAATCAAGACATTTCATATACTCTAATTAAAAACCATATATATATTTCAATTAATTTTCGCACGATGAATCAAATTAAAAAACGAAAGAAAGGTATGCATGCGATGATCAGGCTTAGCCGAGATTTCTAAGACTTGTTGTTTTTTTTCTAAAATTTTAAACGGATTTTCAAAATAATAAAATTGTGAGCATAATCACGTATAAATTAATTATCAATGTGTCGTCTTGAATTTGATATGTTCTAGGGCCAAAAAGCCGTGAAATGTGTACAAGACCAAGATTATATTACAAAAGCAAAATGTAAAAATCTAGCGAGAGGATGTGTGTGTGTGTGTGTGTTTTAAGTTGGGAATCTAAACTGGATGACACAAAACACTATCTCAAGCGTGATATCGGCAAAAACCAGCGATATATATATACAATGCTTAGGCTTATATTCATCTTTATAAAGACTCTCTGATTAGTTGCTACTCAAGAAAGAACAAACTGGTTAACGGTGGGCTTGAGTGACGTCGCCCAACAAAAGCGAGAGGGGCATAAGACCCACGAGATGGGGAGACAGAATGAGTATGAGAAGCGTTGGCGACACCAGAGAGAAGAATGAATTGTGCCCCTGCAGTAAAGTCGAGAGACTGGAGAGATTCATAGAGAGAGAGAGAGAGAGATAGAGAGAGAGGAGAGAGGGCGCCAAATTTGAATGTGAGAACTCTGACTAAGAAAGTAGAGTTTAAATAGAGAAAAGAAATCAAATATTCAAATATAAAAATAATAAAATAAAAACCAATAAAGTCGCACCTTAGCACGAGATTATAAATTACAAAGTCCTTCGCAAAGTATTCTTTCAGTATGGGGCCGAGGCCTAGATAAATTGGGGGGTAGATGGTACGTGTTCACATGTACAAGATGATAAGATTAGTGACGTTGGGATTACGTGTAATTGGTCATATACTGCTTCACCACGTATTGAATAGCCAGAAAGACCTTCACATCGACCGTGGTCCACCTCGTTTACCACACTTTGCGTCTCTTTTTTAATTCTGCGCCATCTTCTGTCTCCTTCCTCGTCTTTTATTATTTATTTGTTTGTTTGGGGCGCTTGTGGATCTTCTGGATAAATCAATATTAATGTCATTCTAACTTGGTCAAAAGGCTCCATACATGGATAATCAAAATATTTTAATGACGAATACCAATTGGCAAACCTGAGTATATATGGGAAGGAATGAGCAATCTCCGAACACCCCCCCCGAAAAAAGTATTAAGCTCAATTCTTCTTTCTCATCTTCATGAGAATACATATTATCTTAGCAATGATCTCTTCAATAGATTCTTCAGACGTTGGGTCGGTCATAAATGATCCGACTCAAATGATCCATTATTGCATGCAAAAAAATTTTTCGATCAACCCGATACCTAACATCGTCCTATATTACTAAATACTTCTATATTTAATTCTAACGAGAACTTGTTTATTAATAACTTTCCGCTAAAATTATATTACTAAATCATTGTGGGCCATTTTTAAAAATTTTTTTTTAAGACAATTTCTGAATATTTTATTTTTTTCATTTTTTCATTTTCTTTTCTTTTTTATTTTTTGCCTCTCCGTCCACTAGGCAATGGCCGCAACACTCGCCCACTATCAGCAGGGCCTCACGGCTCATCACCCGGATTTTCAGAAAAACAAGACTCACTTAGATATTTTAGGTAACCGGTCATTTAAAAGTGATTTAAGATCGTAGTTTCAATAATTCATTATGATTTTCTGCGACTGGCTTTCAACTTGTCCGGACTCCATGCAAGGCTGACAAGTGCCGTTAAGATAGGAATTTCTCATGTGGGACCGCAATGAGGTTGGGTCCCGAGCACCCGCAATTGGGTTTGTCTACAGATTTTTTTGTTGCTTCTAGTGTGAGGACGGATATTTTATTTGGCGTTTTGTTTTCATGTGACAATTTCCAAGGTCTCAGAAAATTGCACAATTGCGTCTCACTGCTATTCACAACGCTTCATTTTTTTCCCTAGGCTTGATTCTGTTCATATTGTTTCTTACAATCGTGGAGGTCATTGTCTAATTTCTTGGATAGATTTGGGGCATGACCAAGTTGGGGGGGGAATAACCTGTCAACACTTCTATTTATCCCACCTCCACGTTATTCTGAAGGAAATAGTTAGTTTGCTCTAATTTTGGGGTCCGGGAAATGTACGCTACTAATCATTCCGTAATTATATTACATTTTTTTTTTCTAAAATAAAAGTTTTATCAATGCAATTCTCCGCTACACCTCTCAATTCAAAACTCTCTTACATATTGTTCAGCTTGACGTTGTTTTGCTATTTGTGTTTTTTTTTTTTAACTCCCCGAGGCAGTTACAATTTCACTAGAGGTCTTATTTTCTCTACGTGCCAATCTCTCAAACTAGTTTGCTTCCTATGAATAAAATGCTTCTACATTATTTTCTTTCTTCTTTATGTTTTCGTAGCTCTCTGGATATAAGTGAAACTGACTTAAGATATCTCTTCTAACTACTATGCAGTAACCAAAAACCTTGCCCATTTACCATATCAATAGTGATTCCCTATGTAGGGGCTAAATAACGACGGTACATCCCATCGATTTTTTTTCCTAGTATATACCGTTGTACAATCTTTTACCGAAGTTTGCTGTTGCAATCGTAATAATTAAGTTTGGAATATGTTGTGTTCAAATTTCATCACTTTTTCTTTATTAATACTGCAAGAAAGCAAAGTTTTTCTTTTATCATTTGAGTCTGGCTCTTATTTCTGTTCTCTACATATTATTCTTCTAAGTGGCTCTATTCAGATAGCGAACATCGCAAACATACTTTTGCCGAATTTCCTTAGAGATGTTTTTATATATAGTATATACCTTGCAATGACCTTTTTGTATCCAATTCCTAGTTAGGGCCACGAAATGCCTAGATCAGTGACGTTTGACTGAGCCGGCCTTAATCACTACTAAGATACATTTCGCCAGTCTACTAACGACAGACAATGGTGTGAATTCTCTGAACTAGCAAGATCGCCAAAGGGCATCTTTTAGCCGCTTCTCTCGTAAATAATATGGGAAGTCCCAGAAACCATAATACTTCATATCTGTTGTTCTTGCCTAAAAATTATTCAGATGATGTCAATTGCCACTCACTAATGGCCAACTAACCTCATTTAGTGCTACAACTTAATGCTGGCAACCTCTCGTCTCTTCGTTTATGTGCTACAGAATATAATATGAGTATAACAAGCCATTTAAATTATCCATCCGTAACTTTTGCTAACACACTATTAATGAATAGACCAGACTTATGATATTCGCGTATTGTTCTACAAATACGCTATCCCCCATACTATGATACGCGACGGATCGATTTATACAGCTTGTATGTTGTGCTTTGATTTGTTATAAAGCAATATTTCTACGTAATGTGTTACAAAAGTTTGGACAAGTGAATGTCGTTTTGGTATGATATAGCCGCAACCATTAGTTCCATTCTATCTTACTTCCTCGTTATTCATTGATCTATGTATATTATTTATAGTTATTAGTTGCACAAATGATACCTATAATATAGACAGAAGAAGATATCTATGATTACTTGAGCTAGCTTAGTTTTCTAAGGACTTGTTTGTTTATGCTTTCTAAAATGAAAAAAAACTAAATGTTGTAATGTTATTCGAATATTAAATGATTTTGAAATATTATGTACTTAGGTGTCGAGAAAATTTCATATGTGTCAAGCCAAAATTATATGAAAAAATTTGTTCGAGAAAAGATTAAAATTAACAAAAACGAAATATAAAAAATTATCCACACATCCCTTTAAGTATTTTTTGTTGAGGTTTGACGAGTCTTCTTTTTCCTTACCATCTTCCCTAACACGTTGGTGAAGCATAGCCAAAAATTTTCGCTTTTCCGTTGGCCGACACAACAGAATCACTGTCAACTCACAAAGGCTACTCTACAACCATCTCACTGCAGATTAAACGACAGCAGCAACACGGGGAATTCCCTAACACGTAGATTCAAGATAACTATCACATAGATAACAAGTACAGCTTGTACAACAACGGTGGCTGAGTCTATTCGTAAGCAGCTTCTTCGGTGAATCAACCCAAATTTAGGAACATTAGGATTCAACCAAATAAGTCTTTGGAGTTAGCACCACAATTGAATTGGGACTAAAGCGACACAAATCCAATGGATATGTGAAATATCACATCCAGTTTTATAAATAAGATAAGTCGATGTTGGTGTCTCCGTAAGTGAAAGATAAAATGGGATTTTACCAAAAAAGTACTACATGTATTGCAATTGTACCAATTTAATCATAAACTTTTTTTTTCCAATTAAACCCTAAAATTTTTTGGATTTGCTCCAATTCAGTCCACTTGGCTAGCTTTGGCTAGCAGGTGCAAATGTGGCAATTTTTAATCATATTTTAAAAAATTTAATCTTTTTTTAATTTTCTTTCTTTTTTCCTCTTCTTCTGGCGACCGGTCAGAAGCAAGGGCCAGCAAGGTTTGGCCTTGCTGTTGCTGGGCAAGGTCAATTGAGTCTCACCAACACCAAGCCCTCACCCTCCTCAATGTCACCCTTGTCCTTGCTCTCGCTGACCCTCGCCTCTTTGTTAGTCGCCATTCTAGCCATCGGCTAGAGGAAGAAGAAGAAGAAAAAAAAATTAAAAAGAGATTAAAAATTGACACGTGAGCGTGATTGGTGTTCACGTTAGTGCCAGCCGGATGGACTGAATTGGACAAATACAAAAGATTTAGGACTCAATTAGAAAAAAAAAGGTTGAGTATTGAATTGGAACAATTGCAATAGATTTAGGACTTTTTTGGTAGTTTTTTTGATGATTAAGTGCTTCCCCACTTTGTTTAAAGTATGTATATACATTGAAGTTTTGGAATGAGTGTCTATTATACATACTTATTGGGTGCGTAATTCAATAAGTAAAGCAAGTTAATGTTGATATATTGTTCTACAAAAATAATATTAGATCAAATTGGATGATTGAGTTTTCCTCCAGTTTATTGTAATTTAATATGCTTAAGCGATGTTATGGAAAGTGGCAAGGGATGGAGCTTTATGATGATGTGGGTCAACCATTTAACTCCATTTTACTGAAGTAGTTATTATTATTATTCTCTCTCTCTCTCTCTCTCTCTCTCTCTCTCTCTCTCTCTCTCTCTCTCTACGTATACACATACTTAGTTTGGTTCCACAAATGACATATAATAAAATAGAATGAAAGAAAATAATCATGACAATAAGAGTTAGCTGAGGTTTCTTAGGATTTGTTTGTTTGTGCTTTTTAAAAGAAAAGGTAACATTTTTCTTTCAATTAAAATTTTAAATTTCATTCTAGTATTAAAAAAATTATGATTTCATTTTATGTAATTTATGTGAAAATTTCATATATTTCAAACCCCAAAAAAAATATTAACATTCGTTTGAAATGAATTTGGATGTAAAAAAAAAAAAACAAAAATAAGCATTTAGTTCGGATCGTGGAAAAATAGGGCCAATCGAACGGCCACTCTTCGCCATGAAAAGATTATTAAAATTGAAAGGTTGACAATGCTTTAGGCCTCTCTTTGCGTTTAAGTCAAAGCTTCTAATTTCTTGATGGGACTAAAAAAATGACTTATCTCTTTTTACTTCTAGAAGATTACTCACCAAATTGGCAATCATCTATTCATTAGTCTTTTGATCACCAAAATTAGAGAGCATATTCATGATCGACATGCAAACATCGTCATTATTTTCCTTAGATCGAGCGATTTTATGAAGAATGAATTACGTCAGAATTGAGAAAGCTAGGGTTAATGAATGCATACGAGAACGACTCTAGCAACTACTACTGCGACTTCTATGTGGAAAAGAGAGATCTGACGAGTGCGTTTACCACCGGTAACATTATTATTATGTTGCGCACCTTGCCCAGTTCATCTCCCCCAATCATGTTTCAAATGGAAGTCAATTCAATCGTCTGGTGTTGAAGTGATAGAGATATTTATTTATGAAATTGGTTGTATCTAACATTTTCTGAGGCTAACAAGCATGGAGCAACAACCTTTGCTACCGACCATATTTAGTTAGGATCGTTGATATTAGGGTAGGATTTTGGATATAGCTAAGACTCTTCCTATATATTAAAAAAATGAAAATTGTTTTTTGCCATATAACCTGTTTCGTTAAATTCAACACGGAAGAAGATCCCTGGGAGCGGAAAGTTGCATACTCTTAGGAAAAGGAGCTGCTTATCATATCAAAAGAAAGCAAAACTGATATGTTTAGAGTGTGTTTGGCAATGTTTCTATTTTCAAGAATAATTTCTGAGTGGAAATAATTTTTTTTATTTTATTCACGGGAACAGTTTTTGAGCAGAAAAACACGTTTTGGTAACTACATAAAATTTAAATTCCTGGAATAAATAAAAAACAGAAATGTGTTGGTACAACCTTAAAAATTTCTATTCTCAATTTTTATTTAACTATAAAAATGTCAGTGGAGGTGGCAACAATTGGCGATGGAGATGATAAACAATCGGCGGCAGCAACAACCGGCGGCGGACTTTTGGTTGTAAAGACGAGCGTTAGATTCAACTTAGTTTATTTTTCTAAAATGACATTGTTCCTCTTTTTGTTTTCGAAAAACTAAAAAGTTACTTTTTTTTTTTTGCTTCTTATTTTTCTAGAATGATTAGGCATTTTGAAAGGATTCCTACGCAGGGGCATAATGAAGGAAATATCCAACCGTTTTTTTCTGGCACAAATAATTTGTAAACAACCATTTACTCTTCCAGTTTCCTATTTCAACCATATGGATTAGTTTGGAATCCTTCACGTAGTTTCCTATTTCAACAACAATTTGTTGTTTTTCTTTATTCAATTACTATAACGCGGTCTGTCTCTCTTATCTCTTGAGTCTTGCTCTTATTTCTATCCCATAACATATTCTTCTTCTAACTTACCTCCATTTAATATACACAATCAAATCTTTGCCGAATTTCCTCGCAGAAGTTTTCGGAATAGTACTTGCAAGACCTTTGCAATTCTAAGTTGGGCACTAGTGGCTAGTCAATGCTGCCCGTGCCGAGAAGAACTTGTCGCCACTACGAAGGCATCTCAAAGGTGTAACATCGGATAGCGGTACTCATTCTTGATACATGGTTGTGAAAAGAAATGCATCTTTCAACATCCTCAAAAGAAGGGGGAGTCTTTGAAAAACCCGTGATATTTTCTCGCGCGAATACTTTTATGTCTGCCCGGATGACCCGAAGTACCCTCTAACATCTATTGGGGTGTCGTTTTGTTGCGTAGAAACGTTTATCTGCGCCCCCGCGTGTTATGTGCGGAAGACTTGTACTCATTATCCTTCATAGAGGATGTGACAGGAGGAGTAACTCTTCTTTGCCACTCTTCCAGAAAGATGTAATTCTCGTTTTTCCCTTACTAACGTCATGTTTCACGACAGTCACTTCAACTCAGATGCATTTCCCCTTTTCATGCCTTTTTCACCTGTGCCGTCGTTTTGCTTTACGCAAAACCAAACGGTTGGTGAAGATGCAGCCCAAAACAGACTCGTCTTTCTAAAGATATGAATTCCCCACGCCAAGACACACAAGTAGATGTATATATTTGCACTGTTATTTAAAGCACGACTTTTTGTCTCCCAGGTGTTGGGCCCTTTTTAGTAGCATAATTTTCATAGTACATTGAGACCAGGCACTTACGAATTTCTAGAAATGAAAAATCAAATATTAATCAGTTATTGTACAAAAACCCTCTCAAAAATATTATAAGTGCACAATAATAGTAGATAATTAAAAAAAAGGTTTAGATGACAAACCCCAATTGCATAACAACGTACGTATGTATATTAATGAAAGCTTTGAATCTGATTTAATTAATAAGGTAAATTGACGTTAATGTATTGTTCTAAAAGCATTATCTAAGATTAAATCAGATGATTAAGTTTTTTTGCGTTATTTTAAATCGATATTTCAAATTAATGCTAAGGAAAGTGCGAAGGAACAAAGTTTAGTAGCGATATAGCTCCCTTATATTTTATATATATATATATATATATATATATGTTTCTGCCATTTTTTTTTGTTCTCTTTCTCTTTCTTTCTCTATATCTATCTCTCTATTTGGATTAGAAGATATTCATCCAATGGTTCCAAGGGCTTTTCATTTTTGGTATGAAAAAAAGGCGAGAGACTTTTCGGACATACATGACAAGTTCATGCGAAAGATAGGAATTCTCCTCAACCACACATAATAGGAGATAAAGCAAAGTCAATACAGATTTGCTAGCATAACACTTTTTGTTTGACTGTGAGAATAATCACAAATTTTGATGTAGTGAACAACACAATAATTTTAAAGTATTTGTTATAAATTTTTTTGTGGCTTAAAACAGGCAATGAATCTCATAGTGAATTAAAGACTATCAAATAATAATTTTCAAGTCAACAATGTTAAGAGTCGGTGCACAATTACAGTGAATTGAGAGTATGAAACCACACTCCAACAAATAATGCATATGGGGCCCACTGAGCTTGGGTCTGAGGTTTGCCATTGGTTTGTCTAAATACATTTCGTGCTTCCAATGTTTAATAGTCTAACGTGCTTTGCAAGGGCAATGAAAATGATGGTGTTTTGAAGGTGATAGATATTTATTTTGCAGATTGGATCCATCCAACATTTCTAAGACCCAGAAGCAACGTTAAAAAGGACGGGAAAGGACCAAGTTGTGAAAGCAAGTTGCGTCTCCAAAGGACAAACGCTAAATTGTTTTCCCAAGTCTTCATTCCAAATTTCCTTTTAAGATGGAGGTCATTGTCTAATTTCTTGGGATGGACTTGAGGTATGATGAGGTTGATAACAAGACTTACTTTATAAACATAGGGAATGTAGTTTGCTTTGATTCGAGCATGATGAGATGCGAGCTGCGACCAATTTATAATGAATATAAATGTGGATATAAATTGTCACGCCCCGAACCCGGCGAGCCACGCGACATCCCTATTACCTGTACGATCGATTGGATAACAGGAACGACGGCCCAGGATACTCGTCGTTGTCCAAACGATCTCAGAGTTCCTTAGCAACGGAAACGAGCTCCTTCAACTTCATGCACAGAAAGGGATAGATAGAGAGACCAACCAATCTAATTTACATCAAACCACTCCTTATATTACATCATATTTATATACATCGGTTGGGCGACATCAAATATGCACAAATCAAATTCATGTCGTCCTTTGACATCTTATAGCTCGACCTTTAACAAAAAGGGCTTAGGTCGGCAATTTCTATCTTCGCTACAAGCAAACCATACAATTTTCTACAAAAGGGCTTCAACTCCAACTGTGCTCATCAAGCATCCGCCCCACCATCCGATCCAAGAAAAAGCTGAGTTTCCGACTCAATATCCAACTCGATCCCCTACCTTACTAGGATCGCATCACTGCGGCGGTCTGGGGTCTGAAAAATGAGGGAAATCAACCAATGAGAATAATCTCAGCAAGCCCACCCCAAATCCCTCTTAGGATACCCAATATTCTCAAACTCACTCTAGCAGACAATCACGACTCATATATATAACCGAGCAATCATGAATCAAAGTGCAGCAGCCAACAATTAACTCGCCCTCACGGGGGCCAGGCATGCAATTAAAATAAGTTCATTTCATAATATCGAATTCAATAAATCTGCATGCCATTTCACAATCTCAGCTCTTGGCTCATTAGCCCTCTGGACCCGCGTAATGAAACCGCCTCAGGTCCGTACTCAACCCGCGTGAATAGAGACCGCCTCAGGTTGGTACCCATATCTCAGCCCGCGTAATAGTACCGCCTCAGGCTGGCAATCATGCCTCGGTCCGTACTCAACCCGCGTGAATGGTGACCGCCTCAGGTTGGTACCCATGTCTCAGCCCGCGTAATAGTACCGCCTCAGGCTGAAATCATGCCTCGACCCGCGTGAATAAAAAACCGCCTCAGGTCGGCCTTTCTCAACTTCGTATCCGCCATGCCACAGCCTCACAACTAAACCAGTATGCGAGATTTACTACAAGCCGATATTCACTGAAGCACATTCAGGCGGATTAAATCACGCAATTGCCTCAGGCATAACTCATAGAGTAGCAGACAGACAACACAACCATATAGCCTCAGCTATATCGAGTTCTCTCAGCTCATTGGAGCATCTAAACCAATCACTTTGGCTATCAAACACAATCAGACTAAAAGTGATCTATCAAGCCCTTTTTTCCGCTCAGGCGGGGCCCGCGAATTCTCGATAATCAATTCTATACTCACATGGTCAGCCCACAATGCTTGTTTCCAATGCTATAATAATTTCCATTTTATCGTCGCAAATTGCGAGTTCACTTTCTAGTTGGGTCCGTTTTCTCCCCAATTGATCTAGATTCTCATTTCTCAAGGTCTAGGCACCTCGAGGCCCATATTTCTACTCATGGACAGCATTATCCAAGCAAGAACAGCCACAAATCAAATCTGCTCAGCGCATCCCATTCCTCAAAATCGTGAGATACACGGATATTCCAAAAATCAGACAATTTTCCCAAACGATCTACCTCGATCGTGTCCTAGAGCTAGTCCAAGTAATATCTAAATATCCTAATCAAGATTTGGAGTTGGCTTACCAAATGAAGCTTGACAAGCTGAGCAAAGGGCTGGACAAGGAACGGCAACCGGCGGCGGCACGTGGCGGCGACGGTTCACACGATTTAGTCGGGCTGTTCAGGGGCAAAACCGACACAAAACGAACTAGAAATCATGGATTTGATATGAAAATGAGATCTAGGGGCAGCCGGGGTCGACATACATCAATTAGAACCAAAACAGAAATTCGGCACCCAGAAAACAGTTTCGTCGACTGATACGAGAAAATACATTTGAAGGGTCAAACGACCTCGGATTGAGGCGATTTCAAGTTGGTTTAACCGTAAGACATTGAACTACAACATATCCAAAAAATTGCGAGAATCCAATTACAGATTTTTGTCAGCGGCCGGTTGAAGTCTGCAGCCAGAATTGGAGCCAAATGAGAGGGAGAGGAAAAGAGAAAAAGTGGTTTCTATGGTGGATAGTGAGGGGGTGAGGTTCTGCCGTGAATGATGAAGAATAAGAGAGAGGAAGAACCATTATTTGAGAAAATAAAAAAAAAATAATAATAATAATAAATATAAAATATCTCGGTTACTATTCATCGATTTGACCAAAAGTTTGGTCAAAGCTTATCCAATCTGGTCAAACTTGGAGAGCAAGTTTGACTGGTCAATCCTCAAAATTCGTGCCAAAACGGGACTGATTGGGACTGAATCGGTGTTATTTTGGCTCATCGCGAAGGAAAATGACTCGAGATGATTTCGAAAATTTTTCTGACTTCGCTAAAATTCATCTCACACCCTAGCCACTGAATCTAGAGCAAATCGGACTCGACAGAAATTTTTAATTTTTTGCCTTCCTTCTCGGCACTCCGAGTCCAAACTATCAATTTCCGAACCTTTCCTCGTCATATCCAAATTTAGCAACTGCAACGCTCTTGAAAATCGATTGTCCTATTCGGAACTCAATTCGTGGCCAAATTCATAAGATAGCAGCTATAATGAAATTCCTCAAACTAACGGGTGGCTGTTATGGAGTTACGCGTATCGACCAATTGTCCACGTACTTATTTTCCTAGATAGCCCTCCCTTTTGGTCAGTTATCTCGAAGTGATCAGTTTCGAGTGGGAATTCATTAATGGGCATCCATGACATATCCATTCTATATTCAAGTCCCAACAGGGTCGAAATTCAGAATGTTACAATTCTTCCCCTCTTAAGAAATTTCGTCCTCGAAATTCACAACATACTAATACATCAACTATTCCAAAATAAACTGGGGTTATTTTGCGCCTCATCTCGTCTCGCTTTCCCAGCCACAATGTGTTTTTGGGGGAGAGGGTGTAAGTAGGGAGGTT
>JAGVVM010005678.1:0-38001 GCA_019149425.1 Psidium friedrichsthalianum | reverse complement strand
AACCTGGGGGATATATTAATACATCATGAGTCTCATTCGGGAGTTCCTGAAGGAATACTGATGCTGCCCCTGAAGAGACATCGTGGCTGCTAAATCTTGTTTTTCAGCCTGATCCTCATATTGCAGATGTTATGAACCGTGATTAAGGAAAAAGGAACATTTGTCTTCCTGTTTGGTTTTTCCCCAATTGAAATACTTCCCGTGCATGTTTTAGACAGACTTGATCAAATGGCGGGCTAAATAAACCTGGAGGCGTGGTTAAGCTTCTATTTTTGGGAGCTGGCCCGATCCCGCCTCATCAAGTTAAAACCATGAAGTCCAGGCCAGAACACAGTAAGCAAAACATATAGGGGTCAATCCCCATTTGCTAAACTACCAATCTTGTCGGTTGTTATACATAATCACAAGGCCCTTTTATGAAGTTTCACGAACTGGCAGTTTCCATAGGATTCAAATTGTAGTTCAGAACCCTAATCTTCCTCTGCTAAGAGAAAATTCATGCTATTTATCAGATGCTGGTAAATTTGTTTCAAGTGCAGATCCCAGTTTCTCGTGCATTGCTGCAATCTCTAAAGAACTCAATGGTTTTTGGCAGAAAAGTCATAAAGGTTGTCCCTTTTCTGTGTTGATGATGTTAACTGAAGTGGACAAAGATCAGATCTTCTCTTAATCACATGAAACTAACCGATCAATGTATAGTTGACTTTTTTTCTTTTTGTTGGTAGATGAGTACTTTCTGCTTTAAATGAAGCAGCTATGGCAAGTAATGCTTTAACTGAAGCAGATTGGCATTTTACAAGGTTCTTGGCTTTCTTAGATCAGCATTGCAATTGGTTTCAAGTTCTGGCCTTTCTTGTGTAATTCAAATAGGCTTTTTTCCCGTTCCGCTTCAGTCATTTTCATGCTGAGAAGCAGAAGGAACAATGGAGAGTGGGATTTATGCTTTTCTCGGTTGCATTGTATTGGGCCACATTGGCTAATAGTGTATCTGGAGAATCGATGAACAGAGAGGCTTCAGAGGATGATGATGTTGATCGGAGAGTCAAACTTCAATAAGCCTGCAGTGAAGAGCATTCAGGTATCATACTGCCTTCAACTCCTCTTGGACAGAGAGGCTTCAGCAAAAGATGATGATGATGTAGATTGGAGAGTCAAAACTTCTTAATAAGCCTGCAGTGAAGAGCATTCAGGTATCATACTGCCTTCAACTCCTCTTGAACAGAGAGGCTTCAGAGAATGATGATGATGATGTTGATAGGAGAGTCAAAACTTCTCAATAAGCCTGCAGTGAAGAGCATTCAGGTATCGTACTGCCTTCAACTCCTTGTGAATAGGCTTTCCGCTGATATTCATTCATGGTTTCAAGAACCAATCATTGAGAATTACATCAATTAGGAGATACCAGTGTCGTGATCTCTTGGCCCGAAAAGGACTTCTTTTGTTTGTCGGGCAAAAAATTCTCCAACCTGTTTCCAGGATTTTGGCGTTTTGCATCAGCTTAGACTACCATCTCATGAGACTTCGATCTTTGGTCATTTGTGGCGTCTTGTCATATAACAATGTTATGAAACTGAGATCCCCAACCGTCGTGGAACATTTGCTTTTGGTGCAAAAACTGCACAAAGAATAGTTCTAAAAACCTCAACTTTTCCACTGAGTGCAATCCGTGAGTTTTTGCGGAGCCATTTCAGGAAAGAGTGATAAACATTTTTGGTGTTTGACTGCACATGTGCCATAAGATTCAGCACAATATTTGCTGTATCCCAATTAGAATTTCACCACCCAATAGAAGTAATGATATGAACTTCTGATATGTCATTTTTTTTTTTGCTCACACACAGACTCACTCAGACACACCGCAGAAATTTGCTTGTTAGCTACTTAATGGAAATAATAAATGAAAGCTTGTCCACTTTCAATAAATTAACTTGAAGACTAAAGTCCAGGTTCTGTTTCGATTGATAGAGTGTAGACGGAGATATCATCCGACTGTGTTGACATGCACAGACAACCGGCCTTCGACCATCCTGCATTGAAGAACCATGTCATTCAGGTTCATTTCCCACCCTTAGTTCTCTCACTTACAATGACATTTTGATCACAACATTATTCAAGTCTGACAAGTTCTAAATAGCTCTGATTTGTATTGAACCGGCTAGTCTAGAGAACTCGAATCAGCGGATTGCACGTTTCGATCTTATATATTGAAAGCAGCCTGATTTTTTCTTTCTTCTTTTTTGGGATATTTCCTGGAAACCTTGTCTACTATTCTTCCTTCAAATGCAGATGAAACCAGTGTTAAGTTGCCTTTAGAAACCAAAGTAACTAAAAATCAGTAATATCTCAGACTTGGCAAAGGAAAGGAAATTGTCTGAAGGGAATTATTCTGATCTGATGAATCCGGCAGCAAGACTTGTTGAGAGCTTCTAGTCGAGAGCAATTTGGGAAAAAGTATCCTCCGCATTCCCTGGACCACGTGGAAAATTCAACTGCCTATAAAAATGTTTGAAACGTGGTCATAAATGGAACTGAAGTCTCTCTTCCTTATCAAAAAGATTGTTCTGTAAGCATTCATTCGACTGAATTCAACTCCCCATGTTCACTTTATTATTCCAACAGAAACTGGTTCCCTCACAAGTTTAGTGTCTAGTAATACCATTTCACTGTGTTTCTTGGGAAGCAAGCAATCCTTGCGACGGTAGGGTACAACTACGTAGGAGGTTCTGGCGGCATAAACGTCTGGAATCTGAACCTTGATTTCCCAGATGACTTCACTCCAGCCCGAATATGGCTTATGAGTGGCCCCGGCAATAAGTACGAAAGTGTCGAATCAGGATGGATGGTCTGTCTTTCAGTTTTAGTCTGGGCCTTTTTTATTTTTAACCTGTTAGTTTTTGGTTTATCTGTTGAGATGGCTCAAAAAGATTTTCCTATTCCCAGGTGAATCCAAAGTTATATGGAGACAAACAATCTTGATTTTTCACGCATTGGACAGTGAGTACTCTGCCATCAAGATAGACCATTTCTTCTGGGCGGAGCTGAACCGTTTAACTGATTGTGTTATCTTCCATTTCCTTTATTACTCAGGCTGATGCAAGCAATGCCACAGGCTGCTTCGATTTGACCTGTTCTGGATTCATTCAGACTAGTTCTGAGGTGGCCCTCGGCGCTGCTTTGAGTCCGCTATCTTCTCCATTGGCACAACATCAGATATTTGTTGGCCTCTTCATGGTACTTAGATTCTCAATCTTATTTTCCTTCTCTATTTGAGGTAGACTTGATCAGCAAATCCTGTTTGAGCGAGCTAGTTTGACATTTAAGTGCCCAAAGGAATTCATGAGCACTTGGACAATGGTTTTCCCAATCGGCATGAGCACGACAAAGCTAAGTGGGAAAATATTTTACATATTGAGATTAGCCTCTATGTCAATCCTGATTTAACCACTCTGACCGGTTTACAATTTCATCAGAATCTGGTCTGCCCATTAATTGAAGTTCAACTTAAGAAGTTGTCAGTACTCTTCAAAAACAGTATTTCCTGAGTAGAGATAATTTATCATTGAACCAGGATCCACATACTTCCAACTGGTGGCTACAACTCAAGATTGACAGGGTAATCGGTTATTTTCCCGGATCCCTTTTCTTCTACTTGAAGCAGAGCGCCATGATGGTGAATTGGGGAGGTCAAGTGGACAGTTCGATGGTGAAGAAGACTCCTCACACCAGAACTGACATGGGAAGTGGGTAGTACTCAGAGAAACTCCAGGGCCATGCCTTCTACATCAACCATGTTAGGATTGGGGACTACTCACTTCCACTCAAGTACACTGAGTGGGTTGGGGTTTACAACGATGAGGAGCATTGCTACAATGGAAACAACCATGGAGATGGGGACAACGGCGAGCCGGTGTTCTACTTTGGTGGGCCGGGCCAAAATAGTTTCTGCCCATGAGTGCAAGGTGAATGTCATGCAAAGTATTGCAGACAAGATTTCCTTGCAGAGAATTTCATTTGTGGTGTGAAAGTGAAGCATCACTACTGCTTCCATGACAAACAACTGGTCAAAAGTCAAGAGAGATCTACTTACGGGGAACTAAGCAAGGACATGCCGAAAACGATCCATCCTTGCGCATCATTGCATGCATCATATGGAGCTAATTCAGAGCATCCAATAGTCACAAGCTTTTCAACTACCTTACTCAAGACAATGATGAGATTACTGATACAACAGGCACAGCACAAGATGGCTCTTTGATCGGAAGTTACATTATAGCGACTTACACTGAGATGACAAATGTAGTATAGTGATGAACTTCCACATAGGATTTCCTAATTTACAGACCAATCTATAATAAAAAAAAAAAAGACAAAGAGAACACTGATACAGAAACTCTCACACTCAGAGCTCCAACGAGTTTCTGAGTTTATTTACGATTTTAAGAGAGACAAACATAGTTAGTCGAGCCCCTAAATGGAGTTGAACTATTTCCTCTCATGTCGACCTGAATATTGGAGCCACAGGCTCAGTGGCAGATTCAGAGTCAGTGAGGCACACTTCTAGTAACCCTTGTTGGCTGATCCGCTTCGCGAAGCTGAGATCTCCCTTCAGAAACCACTGGAGCAACGGGAAAAAGTGGGAGCGCTTCTTTTGGCTCCGAGGATTGTTATTCAGCCTGATCCTCATATAGCAGATGTCATGAACAGAGTTTAAAGAAAACGGAAACGTTCATTTTCCCTTTCTTTTTTCTCCATTCGGAAGCGTTTCTTACATGTCTTAAAATTTCAGACCTGATCAATCGGAGGGCTAAACTGAACCTGGAGGCACGGTTGAAGCTTGTATTCTCTGGAGCTGGCCAGAGAAGTTAAGCATGAAGTCCAGGCCAGAACACAGCAACAAACTTGTATGGATGAAGCCCGATTTGTCCAGAAAATTAATCTCCTGGATTTTATACCATAATCACAAGGCCTTTTATGGGGTTTAACGAACCGGCAATTTCCATATTCAAATTATACTTAGTGACGCTGGCAAAGTCGAAATCGGACAACTAAGGAGATATTCTGGGGATTATAATGGGTTGGTTCCCTCTTCCGAAAAACTAACTTTTTGGGATGAGTTCTTCCACCTGTTGTAACGCATCAAATATCCTGATCTTCTGCTAAGGGAAAATTCATGCTCCTAATAAGCATGCTTGGCAAATTTCCTTGCGGTGCAGATCATTCTCGGTCAGTTTCTCATGCACTGCTGCAATCTGTGAAGAACACCGCGGTATTTGGGGGAAAAGTCGTAAATGTTGACCCCTGTTCTGCGCTGACGTTAGCTGAAGTCGTCAAATTTTAGTCAATCTTATCTTAATTCACGTGAAACAAACGGATCAGTGTATCTTCGCCTTTTCCTTCTATTTGGCTTTTTGTTGGTAGATGAAAACTTTCTGTTTTGACCGAAGCCAATATGACAAGTGCTTAATTACATTGGCAAATAGGGATTTTGCTAGACACCTGCCTTTTTTGTGTCATTTCAATCCTTCTTAATACCTTCCCCTTCAGTGATTTTCTTGCTGAGAAGCAAGAGGAACAATGGAGAAAGTGGGATTTATACTTCTCTTGGCTATAACATTGTGTTGGGCCACATTGGCTCGTGGTGTATCAAGAGAATCAATGAACAGAAAGGCTTCAGAGGATGATGATGATGTTGACAGGAGACTCAAGCTTCTCAATAAGCCTGCAGTGAAGAGTATTCAGGTATCATATGACCTTCAACTTTTCTTGAGTAGGCTTTCTGCTGATATTCATTCATGGTTTGAAGAACCAGTCCTTTTCCAACCTTTTCGTGATTTTTGGCCCGAAAAAGACTTCTTTCGTTAGGGGGATATAAAAAAAAGAAATTTCGACTGATTTCGGCTACTTTGCATCAGCTTACACCAATATCTTGTAAGACTTCGATCTTTGGGTCATTTGTGGCGTGTTTTCATATAAGAATGTAACTAAACTCAGTCTGACAACAGTCATCGAGCATTTGCTTTTGGTAAAACCTGTGTAAAGATCAGTTCTGAAAATCTCAATGGCTCAGTTGAGTGCAATCCGTGTGTTTTTGCGGAGCCATTTCAGGAAAGAATGATCACATTTTTCGAGTTTAACTGCATATCATGCACCCATCCTTTTGCTTAAGTCAAATCCACAGTACTCATCCTTTGGCTCGAGCAGATAAGAAGAGATGTATTTGTAATTTAACTTCTTTCAGAAAAGTTGCTCTCTCTTTCGCTCACTCGCTCACTCGTTCACTCAGAATACAGAAAAGTGACATTTCGGACACCCATTTGTTTGTTAGCTGCTTAATGGACATAATTAATGAAAGCTTGTCCACTTCCAATAAATTAAGTTACAGATTAAAGTCCATGTTCTGTTTGATTGGCAGAGTGCAGACGGAGATATCATCGACTGCGTTGACGTGCACAAGCAACCAGCCTTTGACCATCCCGCATTGAAGAACCACGTCATTCAGGTCCGTTACCCAACCTTAGGTCTCTTACTTACAATTGACATTTTGATCACAGCATTATTCAAGTCCGACAAGTTCTAAATAGCTTTGATTTGAATTGAACCGGCTAGTCTCGAGAACTCGAATTAGCAGATTGCACGTTTTGATCGTCTATGTGGAAACCAGCCTGATTTTTTCTTTCTTCGTTTGTTGGGATATTCCTTGGAAACTTTATTTATTATTCTTCCTTCAAATGCAGATGAAACCCAGCATTAAATTGCCTTCAGAAAACGAAGCAACAAAAAATGAGTCTTCAAAACTAGTATTATCTCAGATTGGCAAAAGAGTGGAAGTTGTCCCAAGGGAACTATTCCCATCCGACGAATCCGGCGGCAAGACTTGTTGAGGGCTTCTAGTCCAGAGCAATTTGGGAAAATGCATCATCCTCATTCACGGGACCCCATGGAAAATTCAACCCTCAACGAAAACGTTCGAGATGTGGTTATCAATGGAACCAAAGTCTCTCTTCCTTATCGAAAAGATCTTTCTGTAAGCATTTGTTCCGACTGAATCCAACGCCCCATGTTCACTTTATTCTGCTGGAAACTTGTTCCCTCACACGTTCAATGTCTAGTAATACCATTTCACCATGTTTCTTGGGCAGCAAGCAATCCTTTTGACAGTAGGGTACAACTACATAGGAGCTGCGGCCGACATAAACGTCTGGAATCCAAACCTTGATTTGCCAGATGACTTCACTACAGCCCAGATATGGCTTTTGGGTGGCCCTGGTGATAAGTACGAAAGTGTCGAATCAGGATGGATGGTCTGTCTGTCAATTTTTTTTTCTGAACCTCCTCTTTTTTAACCTGTTAGTTTGTTGTTATCTATTGAGATGGCTTAAAAGATCATCCTATTCCCAGGTGAACCCGAAGTTATATGGAGATAAGCAAACTCGCCTTTTCACGCATTGGACTGTGAGTACTCTGTCATCGTTATGGACTATTTTCTTCATGGCGGAACTGAACTGTTTAACCGATTGTGTTATCTTTCATTTCCTCTATTACTCAGGCTGATGGAAACGTTGCCACAGGCTGCTTCGATTTGACCTGTTCTGGGTTCGTTCAAACTAATCCCGAGGTGGCCATTGGCTCTGCTCTGAGTCCAATATCTTCTGAATGGGCACAATATCAGATATCAGTCGGCATCTTCATGGTACTTAACTCTCAATCTTCTCTACTTGTAGTCGGCAAATCTGCGTTTGAGTGGCCTAGTTTGACGTTTAAATGCCCAAAGGTCTAACTTAAAAGTTGTAAGTTGTCGTTTTGAAAATACTATTTCTGAGCAGAGATAGTTATCATTGAATCAGGATCCACAGACTTCCAACTGGTGGCTACGCCTCACGAACAACCTGGTTGTTGGGTATTTTCCCGCATCCCTTTTCTTCTACTTGAAGCGCAGCGCCATAATGGTCAACTGGGGAGGACAAGTGCACAGTACGATGGTGAAGAAAACTCCTCACACCAGAACTGGCATGGGAAGTGGGGAGTACTCTGAGAAACTCCATGGCCATGCCTGCTACATCAACCATGTTAGGATTGTGGACTTCTCACTTGCACTCAAGTACCCTGAATGGGTTGGGGTTTATAATGATGAAGCGTATTGCTACAATGGAAACAACCACAGAGATGGGTACATCGGCGAGCCCGTGTTCTACTTTGGCGGCCCCGGCCAAAATAATTTCTGCCCTTGAGTGATATGTGAATGTCATGCAAGTATTGCAGACAAAGATCCCTTTCAGAGAATTCCATTTGTGGTCACAAGCTTTGAACTCCCTTTAGTAAAAGTGAAATGGCTTTTGCCATTGTAGATCCCCATCGAATCCCCGGAGATGACACATACTATAGATCCAAAGTTCCCTCATCAAGCATCAATAGTACTTCCATAACAAGGATCTGCTCAAAAGTCCAGAGATTTACTTAAGGGTGCTAAGCAACACATGCCGAAATCGGTCCATCTAATGCTCGTCACGTGCATCATACAGAGAGAATTCACAGCACCCAATAGTCACAAGCTTTTCAATCCCTCAGCAAAGAAAATGAAGAAGTACCGATATTACAGGCGGAACACAAGATGGCTCTTCGATTGGAAGTTACACTGTAGGTATACATAAGACACCACCAGTTCACTGGAACAAAATTTACCTTACCCTTATCAAATGACACCTTTGGCGACTAAAACTGGGATGACAAACGTACTATGGTGATGAACTTCCATGTGAGATTACACAATTTACAGACCAATCTATAATGGACCAAAAAGACAAATGGGACACTAATACAGAACCCTCACATTCAGAACTCAAATGAGTTTATGAATTTATGACTTTAAGAGAGATGGAGACAGTTAGTCCGAGCCCCTAAATGGAGTCGAACTGTTTCCTCTCTTCTTGTATAGACCTGAATATTCGAGCCACAGACTCGGTCGCAGATCTAGCATTGTGAGGCACGCTTCTAATAACCCTTGTTGGCTGGTCTGCCTCGTGAAGCTGAGATCCCCCTTCAGAAACCACAGGAGCAACAGGGAAAAGCGGGAGTACTCTTTCCCCTCCGAGGATCGGACATTCACAGGTCCTTTTGGTGGTTTCTCACTAGGCTGCTCGCCGTGCTCACCTGCAACTCACTTCTTTATTGGCTTGGGATTTGATCGGAGCAATTGATCCTTTTCTCTGCTTAGGTATGTTAGATGAAACTTGACGTTGCAGATGTCAACTTCCCCTCCAGATAATTGGCCTGTCTGACCGTATTGGGACAGGTCCAGAAAACCGGTTTGTTTGTTCTACAGATGAACCTGAAGTGTTGAAGCTCATGACGGGCATACCATACGTGGGGAAATAACTGTGGCCTGGGGGAGGAAACCCGAAGGGAAACCAAATCCTTGGTGTTGGTGATGGTGATGCAATGGAACTCCCGTAAGCAGGGTTTGGGATGTTCGCCATCAATGGGGAAGAGTTGTACGGCCACATCCTCCGCAAGCCATTCCGTATATCCCGGCACAGGAATGGCTTGTAAATGAGCCCCTCCGAAGGAGACATTACAGGGATCAACCATTGCTGACCCGATGACTGAGAGTAACCCCACGGGCCCATTTTCATATCAGCACAACGGGGGCGAGAGGTGGGCTTCTCATACCAGGCCCACAATCTGAAAGCTGATTGGCACTTCTGACAGAAGAAATTGATGTCTTCCCGACTGCATTCTCTGCAGAAAACTCCATCTGGTGGACAGGCTTCTCGGGCTCCTCTTTGTGCTTTGTAGTTTGTGACAATATCTACCATATGGTCTTCGCAAAATTTCTTCCCAAGAGGTTGACAAAGAAGTTTTGCCTAAGCCAGAAGCATCCTCCAATTCAGAAGATAGAAGATGTGGTGACCCAGCGATCAACTTCTGCTACCTGTAAATGGCCACAAAAGAATAGTTACTACTAGACTTCGCCAAATAATTCATTGAAGAGCGAAATCCAGGCCATACCTTTACCAATCTATGCAACTCAAAGGACTTGAAACTTGCAAACCACTCTTGTTGACTGAAAAAGGAGTAACAGGGGAGTATGTCAATACAGAGACAATAACAAATCATTGACTTAGCATGCAAAAGACAGGCTTATACTCAAATCAAATCGATGGCCAATGGCAAAGATGTGGAAGAGCAACAGTCTACCCATTATCTACTATAACTCCACACGAGGAGTTCTAAACATACTAAGGCATTAAGCCCAACTGAACTCATCAATTAAGTAGCCAGTACTAATAATTACAAAACAATCACAGGCACCTTAAACCCAAAAGTACTTGAAACATTAGCCTTCATATCTCCAGACCCTTACCCTAATTTTTCTCTTTCCTTGGTTTTATCACAACACAAACTACAATTACATTGATATTGAGCACAACATAGAAATAGGATTACAGCCAATAAAAATCAGACATAATTCGTATGAAAAGGGCCACACCAAAAACATAAAGTATAGCATCTATATACACTACAGTAAACATTATACCTAGGACATTGTATCCATGTGAATTGGAATAGGCCCACCATTTCTGATAACACAAAATACCAACGGCACATGACACATAATCCTTTGGTCGCCGTATCCACAAAGATCAAGCTAGAATCATTTTCACCCCTCGTATGTCCCAGACATATCACCACACTAACCTCCGCCATGTCCCAGCCGCACCATGCCCTCGTCATGAGAGAATACTCACGATTGTGGCAGGTAAACCATGGAAAGAATGGAGACACATATTTCCGAGAGAATGCAAAGGCACCAATGGAAGGAGAGATCATCCACCATTCTCAGGGTCACCTTACTTGCAAAAATTCTCCAAATAGGACAGTCCACCTACTGGTCTCAGACGATCCACCGCCTAAAATACATGAAATACCACCTTAGAGGGACCCTGGGACTCACACATTGTTAGTACTCTCCTCAACTAAAATTATGGACTACACTTTTCTGACTGAAAATCAATTAAAGGCTCGAATGAAATTCAAAGCAAAATCTTGAGTACGAAAACAAATTCATGTTACATTATGAGGTGACACTGCTACAGCACTCCCTTCCCATTTATCTCACGAATGATAAAGGCAAAAGCAATGTCTGGAAACCAAAGGCGAACAAAATAAAGTCCAAATCCACCTAATCAATCGAAATGTACAAACCCGCAGTCAACTGAAAATCAAAAGTCATATTTTCTAGTTCAACCAGAAAAAGGGACACTCATATGCGTTGAGGATAAGTCTTAAGAAAGAACAAAATATTCTCCCTTAAACATTTGGAGGACGATTCACAATGTGTTAGACATTTTCCAAGATAGTTTTTATCTGGAAAGTTGGACTCGACTTAGCAAACCGATTGTATCATCTTAGACTGTAAGGCTCATATCAAAAACACCTAAAGAAGGCTGATCACAAGATTAATGACCCAAAAAGTATCCAATGTATCCTCAAAATTTGACCTTTTGCAGTTTAGCCTAAACATTACAAGTTCTGATCGCTCAACTTCATAACCCAAAACAGACAATATTTAAAAAGAATACTTAGGAGTTCTTTTTACATGCGACGAAACAAAACACATAAACTGGAAGTAAGGCAATACCAACCCATATTTTAAAGCTTTGGTGAACCTTCCAAGGTAAGTATACAGGCACTTACTTGACCAATGCTCCTCCTGGCTTCCAGGAAATCGGTTTTTGACCTATCTCCCCACACACATCAGCAGGAAGATATATCCAAGCCCGACACTGAAATCTGCACTGGAGACTCGGAATGCATCGTCATTCCTGCCAGCGTTCAACTTTGAGCACCGCCAATGCCACATTTAAGTTTTCCTTGCAAAGCTATTAAGCTCAGCGTGGACATCTTTGGGTTTCTCCCAACCGGGATCATGGGCTTGGCAGTGGAGGACATTCCCTTATCGATGTTGTCTCGAAGTTTCGTCACCTTCAAAATCTTGTTGCATGCTCTTTTGATTGTGGCCCATCTCCATTTCCCTTCGCCGTAGTGTGCATCGTACCACAGAGGCTAAAAACTGCGGTGAATTGGATTCGCAGTTGTGTCAGCCTTCCTTCAATGATCACGGACCATTCTCTGCAGTGCGGATTACATTGTATATGGATTCTTATAGAACCATCTAGTTTAATTCTTGTCTTGAAGTAAGGCCTACTGAGCTAGATCTGTTGGTCATCACGCAGGAAGCTGTGCATCTTCGCCATATAATCTGGAGCATTCGTCCCCAGCCTTCATGTCTTGTTTTTACCTTGGACACGGTTCCTGACGAACATATTACAGACACCAGTAAAATCATCTCCATCACCGCATTTTTTTCTCTGTCCACTCTGCTAGTTGGATTAGCTGGACTAGCCCCACCGGACTTGCAGCATTCAGGTCCCTCAGAAGAAATGAGTTGGAGTTTGAAGGAGGTAACTGAAGTGGGAAGAAGAACATGTTCCAGGCCAGATCCACTCCCTGAAAATTGATATGGTTGTTGTCTCAGTGATTGTAAGAAGTAATGGTCCTCCCCCTATCAACTTGTTCACAATGAAGACTCATCCCCAATTAGCATTTTCTCGTGCCACAAAATAGTCAGCTCGATAACATAAAACACAATCCCAATCCTAAGGTCACCAGAGAAGGAAACCTCCTAAAGAGCAGAGTTCACCAGAAAAATGTTTTTGACAAATAAGCGAATCACGGTTTGACCACGGAAAAACTAAAATCCCAAGACACCACCAATCTCACTCACTTGTTCCATCCATAATGGGATTCCCAAACACAGGGATCAACACGTATGCAAACAACAGTGTATCACCAAGTTAACCAAATCAGAGAAACCATTCACACCAGAAAAAATCAGCAGCTTGGCAAACTTTCTGAAAAGACTTCCTACCCCAGAAAACAGATAACTTCAGGGTTAAAGATCATGCCACGTTTCACATGGACCATGACTCAAACAGTATTGAATTCAAAGCAAACAGGCAATAAACTAAGGAAGAAATGCCAAGCATATAATTTACTGGTTTGAAGATGCTGGAGGAACCAAATTAGACTCTTATTGGGGATTGCGAGCCAACATCCCGAACCAACCTTTGAGAAGGTTATTGCTGAGTGATCATTAAAGGGCCATCTTGTTCCGCGAGGCGCTCTGGCCCCTTTTGTTTTTTTTTCCCACCTTTTCTCTGTGTTCATCACATGTAACCTTAGGGAACATGGGTCATGACCTTCTCATCCATCTTTTCCCTCTCTTCATTCTTGCTTTCTTTAACTCGACACCTCTTCACAAGAGCTTCTAGTTTGAAGATTTTCACCAGCATAACCCATACAAACATACACCCAAATCCAATACCGTGACAATCGACCCAATTTCACACCCACTCAGTCCTGACAAACGAAACTACCCAATTCCCTCGTCCAACAGAGAGTGGAGATGATATCTAACTTCATGAAAAACTGTCTTTCGTGCAGGAACAGAAAACCCACCCAATCGCGTTGTCAGAGTCGGTATTATTTGACCATAGGCCCTATCTTGAACCAAAAAAGGCATCAGACACCACAAACCGACGTAATCAAAACTCCGACCTAGACAAACCCAGATACAGAAGATCTTCTCCAAATTCTCAACTTACCTAGCTCTCCAGCATCAACACACGGCATGTAGAGCCTGATGCAACCCAGACCCAGAAGCCAAAAAAACGGGTTCTATGCGCTGGATGAGAAGAGACCACACGTTTCTACAGGCACAGTACATAACAAAGAAAAATAAGCAAGGAAAAAAAAAGGAGGAGCAAGGCTGATATTTGCGCAGAAGACAAGTTGAAGGAAAACAGATTCGGCGGGATTGAGGGAAAAGCAGAGGGATGCCGAAAAGGAAGAAGGGTTGAGGTTGAATTAGGGATTCGTCAGATAAGGGGACAACAGCGATTCAAAATCTGGAGGAGAGAGCATGAGGGAGGAGGAGGAGGAGGAGAGGATGAGAGAGGGGAAAAGTGCCAAAAAGTGCAAGCTGGGGGTGGGCCCCATTTGGATAGGACCAGAAGGTCTCTTTTGATATTAAATATGATGACGTGGCCTTCTACCCTAAGATTAGACTTCCTTGTCCCATGTTTAAACATAGCTTTGTGGAGCTACAATCATGCCCGTAACACTAACCTTGATTAGTCCGGATCAGTTTCGCGCACCTCACCGCCCTCGAACAGCAGAGGATTTCGAGAAACCACTCCCTCGCGGCCAAATTTTCCGAAAGTTTACGTTGAAGAGGACGTGACTTTTCTCACGAACCTCAACTTAATTTCTCGAGATAAATAAATAAATTAATTATATCGAACCGTCTCTTGAAAAGATAATTTCGTTTCGAATTAATTTTTTCTTATCTTAAAGATTAACTTTGACCTCAATGGGATCCATACACAGGCACTGCAATAAAAATTATCCTGAGAGGACAGTTCATTGGATTAGAATGAGTAAAGAGGGCACACGCATACACACGAGCATCAAGAATAACTGCAATTGCAGTTGTTGTTTACATTGTTGCTTGGCAATCGGAGTCAGAAGACTCGTCCCACGCCTTTTCGCCCCGGAGCACACGGTGCGAAGACAAAGAAAGGAGAGAGGTCAAGACGAGAGTTAAAATCAAAGACACCGACTTTTCATGCACCGCACCGCCCAAAAAGCTCTCATTGGTATTTCGACCCGTCTTAAGCATTGACGTGCGTCTAGCTCACGCGAATGAACAGTCAGAAATGCTTAAGACAAGCTACAAGAAATACTGCACCATTACTAAATTAAAACGACGTTTCATCTCTGGCCATCCGAGAAGAAATCATGGCTTCCATCAAGCACGTCTAACCAAGCTATGGATAAGAGCTCTCTCTTCTCTCTCTCTCTCTCTCTGTGGATGTGCAAGGTCGGGAAGAGGCTGGCGTATAATTGAGCCACGCGTACCTGTCTGGTTTTACTTTAACTCTCGAAAGCCTGTCCTGACCGGGACCCACTTGTCCTTTCCTCTTTCTTAATTGCCCTTTTTAGAGATAGAGACTGTGAACAGCTTGGCTTGTTCGACGTCGCAGAAAGGAAAAGAGTGCTGCTGCTTCCACCGGCTCGAGTCGACTCGGGCCTGTCATCGTCTTCTCGAAATGTCTGAACCCAAACGAAACGGCCGCGGCTCGCCACCACGTGTCGGTCTACTCTCTCTCCCCCCTCGACATGGAGGACAGCTTGAAGAGCACCACGAGGGGAAAAAGAAAACAAAAGATTGCCTTTTGCTCCTTTTCGGATCTCCGCTCTTAAAAAATCGAACTTTAAGGTGGGGGCTAAAAGAAAAACCATGGCTACGTTTGTCCACTACCGATGGAAACGACCCGGACGATGTTAAGATTTGGGTAAACAAAGCGGCGGATCACACATGCTTAGATCTTCACAATGGACATCAAAATTGGAAAAGGGGCAAAAAGGGCATACAAGAATAATATAAAAAAATAATAAAATCTTCAAAGGGTATTTTTTTTTCGGTTGACTTCAAAGGGTGTTGGAGAAAATTATTTTTTGCGTGTCAGGTGAATCCAATTCTTGAAGGGTATAAAGACCAAGTGAAGCCCACTTGCACTTTGTCCTTCGGCCCACCATATCTTTTCCTTTCTTTCTAGGCCCTGTGTCCTTCGCAAAGCCCAGCCAGTTCACCTACAAGGAAAGGGATTGTAATGCTCAATTTAGCATCACAAGTACGTGTTCATCAATTAATCTTCATTGCCTTTTTTCTTTTTAAATTACATCTCTTGAATTATTGGCTGACTATTCTTTTATAGAATTGAGACGGCTATCAGGAATGTCAATGTGAGCAAAGCTATAACAAAAGCAACCGTCACATATTATTTTTTTAAATACTCGAAAACTGTTATGTAAGGGCGTCGTTCTCAGAATTTCAAATTAGAATAGCAAAAAGGGAAAATTAATCTACCATGATGTATTTTAGAAAGGAAGCGTGCCTTACTGTTATTACTATCATTGTAATTATTATTTATCAAAGGCAAGTAACTTTTGCAAAGGGTTATTGCGATAAATAGTAAGATAGCCTGTCATGTTACATTAATTTTGTATCTTCTTTAGAATCGTTTTTCATCCATGAACAGGATTGATGAGAACTTAGAATATCTAGGGTCTGTATGGTAACCGTTATGATTCTATGATTCTGTTCCCTGAAAAAAAAAAAAAAGAGTCCTATTTGATTCTGTTCTTGAAAACAGTTTTGAAGCAAAAATAAGGACAAAAATAAATTATTTTGGAAAAGGAATCACTTTTGAGAATTACAAAATAGAGTAAAGTATCACATCTTTTTATTTTTTCTGTTCAATTCTTTGGTCACCTTTTTCTTGACCTAAAACAAACAATGTCTATTTTCAAAGAACAACATATAAAATAATAAAATCAAAATAAAAAAATTCTAAAAATCAGAAAAATTTCAGAAAATCTCTAAAAATAGAAGAAGCTTAGATTAGGCTAGTTTGACTTCTTTTCATAAATTTGAGCCTAATTTCTCTAGATTTCAGAGATTTTATTTTTTTTTAGAAGTTCATAAACATCTTTGAAACTAAAACCTCAACTACATTCTTTAAACCCTTAGAACTTCATTAAGGTTTTGTGATGCAATTTATCAATGCCATAATTCGTTGATTGTGCACTTGATTTTATTATTAGGATTTGCCTATGTTTATGTACTTTAAGGTCTATTTAGTAACGTTTCTGTTCTCGAAATAAAAAAGGATATAAAATATGTTTGATGATGCAAATGATTCTAATTTTACTTTCAAAAATATTTTTGGACCAAAAATAAGAAACGAAAAAAAGTTGTTTCTCCAACAAAAGAGCACTTTTAAGAATCACAAAAAGAATAAAATCTTAGCTCTTTTAAAAACGTTAAGTCCACCTGAACTTTTAAACTTTTAAAGAATACTAAAATTGAAAATTTACTAACTACTAATTTTTTAAAATTAAATTTAAAAATAAGCTTTAAAATTTAACAAAAAATTTTAAAAAAATTTTAAAAAGGGGGAAATTAAAAGTATAAAAAATAAAAATGAAATTTTAAAATTTTAAAAAATAAAAATGGGGGAAATTAAAAAATATGTAATTTTTTAAAAACATCTTAAATTTAATTTTTTTAAAAATTTACAAAAATTAAAATATTTTTAAAAAATGAAATATTTTTAAAAAAGAATTCTCGCCATTTGGCTGTTTCCGAGAATAAAATTTTTGTGTAGTTATCAAACATATTTCTGCTCAGGATCAAAGATTTTGTATAATTACCAAACGTGTTCTGATCCTCTAAAAATCATATATATAATAGAAACACAAAATATGATTTTAATCGAGATCATTTAGAGGAATAGAAACATTACCAAATAAGCCTTTAATATAGTTTTATAAAATTTTGAAAAAAAAATAAAAAATAACTATTGTGAACACTTAGCAAGCTCTTATTCTTAAGTTTTGGATGAATTAAGATTGAGATTTGATTTCCTAGAACAAAAACGCACACCAATGTAGGGCATTGTAGTGCATTTTCCTTGCAAAAACAAGGATATTGCTCGTGTTGGTTGTTCGCTCACTTAAAAGAGTTGGATGAAACTCCACAATAAATGGCGAAAATGACTCGTGATGATTCTTGATATTTATTTTCACATTTCAATATGTAATGTGTTATATAATAGAATCAATATGGATAATCTTTGATTAATTCTAAATTTAGGATGAATTTTCACAAAGTAACTATGTAATTATTTGACTTAAATGAGAAAAATTGAGAAGAGAAATTATTTCTGGAAACAAAAATTATGTGCAATTATTAAACGTATTTTTGTTTCAAGAATAGAAATTTTATGTAGCTATTAAAAGTATTTTGATTTTCTAAAACTCATCCAAAGAATAAAATAAAAATATTATTTTAATCAAAATTACGTTTTTCGGATTAGAATAATTAGCGTATAAGCCCTTATAATCTCGCCAGTGAATTGGGAGCTTGACGGATTTGACAGTTAGGAGCTTTTTCGCTCAGCAGACGTAATGGAGATTAAGGAAAGAAAACGTTGATTGAAAGAACCATAAAACGACATGGTTGGTCACCAAAACGACCTCTTTATGCGGGTCACCGAGGCTGACATTTCAACGAAGGAATAGGGAGGTACACGAGTCATCTTCTCCATGAAGCAAGCTAAAGTCCACAGAAGTCTCCTCTCCCTCTTTCCCTTTGCAGGGTTTTCTTGGAACCCCTCGTTCCGACCAACGAACTTGAACTTTCCACGATTTCAAAGGTTCGCATGTTCTATGGTTTCCGGTATTCCCAGAAAATTACTTGGACCCTTTTGACGCGATACCCCTTCGTTGTGTGTCGCAGTCTTTCTGGAATCCGGTAAGCTTTCTTGAGCTCGGGGAAGAAGAAAGTTCTTGTCTTGAAGAAGAGGAATTTTCAATCATGTTTCAGAAAATTTTCGCGAAGAAGAAGGGTGAGGCTGTCAGTGCCAGAACGACGATAGATAAATTGAGCGAGGTAGGATTCTGATCGTCTCTCTCCGTTTATTTGTTCTATGTAATTTTGGTTGCCTATAGTATTTTTCTTTATTCCTGTTCTTTTTATTTTGATTTTTCAATTTATCGTTGGCGGTGTCCAAAGGACCATAGATTTTCTGGAGGGTCATCATGACAGGAGTCGGAGGATGATCTGGTTTATTGACCCATTTATCAGTTGATGTCGCTGATATGTTCAACGTCAGGTCATCCTCGTTTGGCTTTGTTGGAGGGATTGGCATCACTGCATGTATTTTATCATCGGCTGGATTATTTTAGTTTATGGAATTTATTTGATGATTTGATTGGAAATTTCCATCTATATCTCATTAGCTGGGTGAAGTTAACGAAGCAATAAATTAGATGCAGTTAAAAAAGCTCCTTCTGGAGCCAACAATCTGCTCTTTACTTTTTACTAGCTACTCATGTGATACTCGGTTCTTCAAGTTACGAAGTGATGCATTGCGAAGCAGAGCTGCTACCATGAGGGCTATGCATAAAGCCCTGTTACAGATGCAAAACTGCGTTTGTCTGGATCCCATGTGTAGCATGTTATCATACCTGTTTAATTAATCGAAAATCGTGCCAAAATTCGCCGGAGAGCTTCTTCAGATTGTTACCTCTGCGACATATCATTGTAGACGCTCGAGATGCTAGAGAAGAAGGAGAACTTTCTCGTGAAAAAGGCTGCTGCGGAGGTTGAGAAGGCCAAGACATATACCAAGGCAAAGAAAAAGAATGGTACTTGCTTCCCTTGCTGTTCTCTTTGGATCATCAATTATGGGAATTCCAAAGGTTTTAATAATTGTCTCATGTAATGGAAAGCAAATGTGGATAGGAATAATGTAGAGTTGGTTCTCGATGACTCAAAAGTGACTTAACCTTAGCCATGCAATATGCTCAAATTTTATATTTTGGATAATGAAACTGTAGCTGGGGATCGTCTGATGCTGAAAGCCAAATCAGTTGACTTGTCCTGCGAATTTTTTCCTCTCCTTTTGTTTGTACCTTTGGTATCCGGAAACACGCTACTTTGGTGGATGTGCTGTATAGTTCTAATGTTTGAACTGAGACATCGATTCTAATCATGGTTAAGTGTCCTCCTTCTGACAATAATTAGCTTCAGTAGCACCAGATAATTATGAAGTCATTAAGTGCTCTGTATAGCATGCTCTTTTTTAATTCTGACATGGTAACGCCAATTGGTCTCAGATTCTTGCTAATTATCACCCGATTGCGGAGATGTAGATTGAGAACTCATTTGTGCTTAAATCACTTGGTGAATGTTCATATTGGTGTCATTTTGCAGCTGCTATTCAATGTTTGAAGAAGAAAAAGATGTACGAAACGCAAATTGAACAACTTGGAAGTTATCAGTTGCGCATACATGATCAGGTACGCTTGCTGTTCGGTCATTTCCTTCCACTTGGATGCTCTGTCTCTATGCTTATAATGGAAACACCTAAAATCTGAAACCATGGCTCCATTTTAAAAATGTCAGATGATAATGTTAGAAGGCGCCAAAGCCACAACAGAGACTGTTGATGCATTACGAAGTGGAGCCGCTACCATGAAGTCTATGCACAAAGCAACGTATGTACCATTTTCAACTATATCTATTAGTGGAAAAAATGGAGATTCTATGTCTGAACTTCTGTACATTGTTTTGCGTGGTAGATTTTACCATAATGAAAGTAACAAATCTGCTTTGTTTTTGCCAGTATAGTAAAGAATCTGATTGAGACTATTTAGTAACTGGTCGGATGAAATCCATTGCAAGTGTTTTCCCTTAAAATTGAATTACTGATGGATCTCCTGCACATACAGTTCTTGAAGTGTAGTGGAAAAACTATGAAATGGATTGATGGTAAACCCTGTGAAAGAGATCACATGAAATGAACTGATGGGAGACACTAAAGAGAGTTTTTTTATTTAATGTTCTTTGTACGATAATCAGGCCTTTTTGTCTTTTTCGACGCTAGGAATGTCCTTTTCTTCTCTCGTTCCTTCGTAAGCCCTAACATTGATCTTAAGAATGAGTGCATTTATGTGTAGATGCTGCTTGCATGCTCTCCTTCGTGAAATGTTTTTCTAAGGTTTAGTGTGATTCCTATTATATATCAGGAACATCGACGACTTAGATAGAACAATGGACGAGGTCAACGAGCAGACTGAAAACATGAAACAGATTCAGGAGGCCTTGTCAACACCGATCGGTGCAGCAGCTGATTTTGATGAAGTAGCAACTCTAAAAGTCACAACTTATTTTTAAAAAACTTCATGATAGGGCATTTGTGGCTAAAGTAAATTCTGACTGCTTTATCAGGATGAACTGGAAGCGGAGCTCGAAGAATTGGAAGGGGCTGAGCTGGAGGACCAGCTTCTCGAGCCAGCCACGAGTGCTCCTCCTGCTCCAGTGCACACTGCAGCAGTCAAGCAGCCATCTCGTCCAGTGAAGGACACGCCTGAGGATGATGAGCTCGCTGCCTTGCAGGCAGAAATGGCATTGTAGACAGGTGATTCTGTAATATCTCTTTCACCTTTCTTGGTTGAGCTTCTTCATGGTCTTCATGTTGTCTTCTTTTCCTGACGTTGCATGACATCTTGGTGAATGACTGTGCAGCATTTAGTTAACGCTGTCTCTCGATTCTGATTAAGCAATCTTTTAACTCGACATATGAGGTCCATACTTATATGATTGTTTGCAGAGTCATTTTCTTGCATGCCCTCACTTGGTTTGGTTGATCATTTGGGTCTTTGTCATTGTCAATATTGAAAATGATACACACAACATAAGGACCTCAGCACATCCCATAAGCCTCTTTCTTCTTTTCATTGTCTTCAAGAATTTGGTTCTTAAAGTACTTAACTCAACCAAGGGTGATAGACATTTATTCATCCTCTAATCTATTTGTCGTTTTGTTTTTGCAGTTACCCATGTTGAGAATAGATTCTGTAAATTATCACGATGGCGGGAGAAATATCAGTACTTCTTTCTCCGGTAGCATTGACCATCTATCGCCACAACTTTTTCTACTTGAAATGAAGTTTACTTGTTATGACACACTGCATAGATGGATGGTCACATGATACTACATCTGCTTCTAATAATGTAGAACCTCTCTCTCTCTCTCTCTCTCTCTCATTTCTATCTGTGGCCCGGCTGTTGTGCCATACTGTGTATATGAAGGTCTGGCCATTTACTTAGCGTATGCATTAACTAAAAAAGAACTTTCTTGTTTTCATCTTTTCGAACACAAATTGCTGATCTGGGAAGCTTGAGTAACCCATCTCATTTTGATTGCTGTGAAAATTTGGCATTTACACTTGTTCTTGATGAATCCTGCGAGAAGCATGGTTTTCCGACATTTCGCTTGGAAAAATAAAATAAAATTAGGGATGCGACCTTTTGGTTTAGCTAAAATTTCACCTGTGGACAGGTCATTTTGTTTATATGAGACCGGTAGGATATAAAGTTGGTGGGGGAAGCATTTTTTCTGGCCTGGTAAAATGAGAGTTATCTCCTTTCTTCTTTCTTTTGGTTTTTGAGTTTGAGGCATTGGAGGCATCTTTCGAGACATCGTACTTCACATTTTATGACATGCTGGTCATTTTCTTTTTTTCGTCGAAACATGCTGTGGTCATTTAGATCTTACAGAATCACATGGCAAGATTCTGTGTAACCGCCCTTGTCAAATGGGCAAGACCTGGTAGGTGTTGTTGCAGGACGATGGCATGTATGGGTTAACTTTTATTTTTAACCTTATGCTGAATCAATATCATGGCAAAAATTATCAAATAAGTCTTAAACTTATTATAATTGCGCCAATTTAGTCATGAACTTTTATGTTTTTGCTGGTACAAAAGAAAGGTTCTTTTTGGTTGGTTTCATAAGGGAAGCATTTTGGCTACTTTATCATAAGGGTTTCGACAGAAAAAGCAATACGCGTTGGGAGACTTTGAGAATTCTCATAAGGTCAGTTGAGTGGCATACCAAAAAACAAAAAAAGGCTACCAATCAAACCTCCGTGAAAGTTTTGTCAAAGATGCCCAAAGAGGACTTCTTTTCCACTATATGAAGAATTTATTCTTTACTTATGCTTATTTCTACTATTATGTTTCGTTTTTACATGTTTTTGGGATTGACCCGACTTCTTGCTCCCTTTGAAGTTCATAGTAACTATCGAAGAAGCAAGCAACGTGATGGGATACTCCTACAGTGCATCCTTCTCTTATTTCCCGAGCCTATAGTGAGTTACAAACGAAGTGGAAATTGCGGTAGTTAAGAAATTGTATCCTTCTAAATAGGAACTAATCTCTCTTTCTTCTTCAATTGAATTGCCCACTACGCCCCTTTGTGACAGTAGTCACAATAATATAGAGGATGCAAGCGTTGTCCATTGGGCATAAAGCGTTTGTAGATTCACCTTTTGTGAATTAATTTGTGGTGAGAATATCTCTTTGATTGATCAATGCGTGATATTTTGAATTTGACCGGTTGATTCGATATATAGATTGATCTTGACTTTATAAAAGAGTTAACTAGATTAACTCGGACAAGATTTGACTACTAGAAGACAAGGCAGATAATTATTAAAGAATGTTCATTTTCCCCTGCGGTCAGATCATTAGCTCCTTTGAAATCGAACCATTGCTATTTTAGTGTCACAAACCTTTTTGTTTTCACTTGAGCTTAAATATTTTGCAATTGTATCAATTCAGTTCATTTAGTTGGGCGGTGCTAAAGTGGATAATTTTTAATATTTTAATACTATGATTTTGTTAATTATTTTTTTAAATTTTTTTTGTCTTTCCTCCTCTGACCAAATTGGAAAGAAAAGAAAGAAAAGAAAGAAAATAAAACATAAAAAAAATAAAAAAATTTGAAAAGTACTAAAATATTATTGAAAATTTAGCCAGTCAAGTGAACTGAATTGGCAGAATTACCTAAGGTTTACGATTAAGTTAGCAAAAAAAAAAAATTTATGACTGAATTGACACAATTGCAATAGGTTTATGATTTTTTTGGGTAATTTTTCCCAAAATCATGCGGGTCGCTTGACTTTTTTTTAGGTGCCGAAACTCCGGAAACTTTCATAACGTTCTCAAAATATTTTGGACTTTGATAAGAAAGCAAAAAGGCCTTCTCTTATTCGTAAGAGGAAACAAACAGGCTATATTATTAAGCCACGTATTTGCAACAAAATCTGCGGAGAATGGAAGACCTACGGGGGATTCATTTGGCACACAGTACTGTTCAAAACTATATTATATTCTTCTTAGGACATCCCTTGTTAGGTGCACGACACCCTAATGTTTTTTTGAATGGCAGGTATGACTTTGGTTTATCCAGCTGAACACTCTATCGTCTCGATCCCACACTTCTTCCCCGACAACAACATGGACCGGTTCGAAAGCTCGTGCCAGACTGCATTACAGTCCCACAAACTTGGGTGTCTTTTTTTTCCTCACACATGATTTCACTAAACGTGCTCTATGTTTGTCTAACCGCGACTTGTTCCCCCAATGAAACCCAAAACCGCTTTTCCAACAATTCTAGTCTCGATCTAATGAGTTTGTGGGTGCAAAGTATGTTCATGCATATATTGATGGTTTTGCTCAATAGCTCTTGTCCTTTTAGAACCAAAATACGATTTCCGTATGTCCCGAGAGACTTTGCTTTTTTACTTTTTGCTCATCTAAATCTCGTGGCTCGCGCACTTTGATTGTTTTTAACATGAAACACTTCAAACTTTACTTGTATACGAATAATGGCACATAAATTCACATTTACTACAATTCTAGATGACGTTTCAAATTCTAATGGGAACGTAGAAATTTGTTTTCTTTTGAAAAAAAAATCACCAAACGGGCATGGCAATCAAGTCGCATTTGGATGAAAGATGTTATATGAGAAAATTACCAAAAAAAATCATAAATTTATTGTAATTGTGCCAATTCAGTTTTAAATTCTTTGTATTTGTGCCAATTCAATCCTCTGGCCAATTTTAGTTGAAAATTGCCGACGTGATACGGCGTTATTGACGTGACCAATTCTTAATATTTTTTTTGATTTTTGATTTTTTTTTATATATATATTTTCTTCTTCCTCCTTCTGTTAAAGAGGACTGTATCCTAGATTTGAACAGTTACAATTACAATAAATTAAGGTTTTTTTTTGGGCTTTTTTCCCAAAAATCATGCGGGTCGCACATTTTTTGACTTTCATAATGTTCTAATAATATTTTACATGTTGATAAGAAAGCAAAAAGGCGCCTTCTTTTTTCATAAGAGTAAAACAAACAGGCCTGGCACCAAAGATTCACTCGATTTTGTAATGTAATAGCCACACAGGCAACCAAATCTGCACAGAATGGAAGACCTATTAGGGCTTCATTTGGCACACAATACTGTTCAAAACTATATTATATTCTTCTTAGGACATCCCTTGTTAGGTGCACGAAAACCCAATTTTTTTTTGAAAGGCAGCTATGATTTTCGTTTGTCCAACTGAACACACTACCGTCTCGGCCTATCCCACGCTTTTTCCCCCGACAACAGCATGGACCGGTTCGAAGCTCGTGCCAGACTGCAATTCAGAACCACAAACTTGGTGTCTTTTTTTTCTAACACATGATATCACCAAACGTGCTCTATGTTTGTCTAACCGAGACTTGTTCCCCAATGAAACACAAACCGCTTTTCCAACAATTCTAGTCTCAATCTAATGAGTTTGTGGGTGCAAAGCATGTTCGTGCATATATTGATAGTCCAAAGTACGATTTTCGTATGTCTAGGGAGACTCTGCTTGTTTCTTTTGCTTATCTAAATATTTTGACTCGCGCATTTCGATTGTTTTTAACGTGAAGCACTTCAAACGTTACCAATATATGGCACGTAAATGCACATATATTAGAATTCTAGATAACATTTCAAATTCTAATGGGAAAGTAGATATTTGTTTCTTTTGAAAATGGAAATTGCTTAGCTGACTGTCTCCCATATTTAGACGGTGGAATGGTCAGCTATTGACTACAAATTTCGGTTGTGCTGATCCGTTTCCACAATTTTGACTCCCAATTTCCCTTCTTTTTTTTTTTTTAACACTTTTATGTCTTTTCATTGAAAGCTCAAATTAGAAAATAAAGTCATAAAGGCCCCCACAATCAGGTTCTAATGAAACATATCCAATTAATATTATTCAAACAATAAGTTGCAACTTTAAAAATAGTAGACATTATTCTCCGGCCAAATAAAAAAATACGTGGATATTGTTCCAAAAATTACAAAAAAAAATCGTGATAACTAAAAAAAAAAGAGGAACATAATTTTGACTTGATATTGAACCAACATTTGAAATGTTGACTTCGCAACTAATAACGAAATTATTGTGCAATAAAATGGCTTCTCATTCCTTTTGCCCACATCATTGCTCCAAAAGGACTCTCTAGTGACCTAAAACTAAGACCAATAGTATCAATTATGCACAAAACAAATGAAATAAAGAAAAACACAAAATAAGAATTATGAATGAGTAGAGAAAAAAATTTACCCCGTTATCCAAATCTTGTAGATGAAGATGTGCAGGGACCTAAAACATTACAAAGTCAATCTTAAGATCAAATGAGTCATAGCTAAAGTAAATATATATATTTCCATCAGTTTTTATACATTACCTAATATAGTTTCATCGTTTGGTTCGTTGAGAATATTCACATGACCATGAGACACTTGACCCTATTTCACTTCACATAAATAAAAAGTCAATTTATAGTAAGGTACTTTATTTCAAAACAAAATCATAACAAGTACCAGCAATGATTGAAAATGACCGATTCTTTCTTGATTGCAAATCAAATTTTGTGCATAGGCACGACGATTTGTTTGATTCAGATTCCTAGTAGTGTGGAAATTAATGAAATTCCTAGTACCCTTGTCCCGACATATTGTATTAGTTAATTCAATAGGCAAGCATTAAGACATATGTTTTCAAATGATTCTACATAATTATTGAAAAATAGTTTGGAAACATCATATCGTGTGATCCAGACTCACTCAAGACCCAACGCACATCAAGTGATCAGGGATTATTTTCTTCTACAAGAAAGTTCAGATGCATTAGTTTAACAAACTATTATGAAATTGAAAAAAAAATATATGAAAAAATTACATTGTATTAATTAGAATTATTAGTGAAAAAAATATTTAACAAACTACTTGATTGTGTGGGCCTTTTATGATTTTATCTTCTTATTTGAGCTTTCAATAAAAATACATAAAAGTAAAAAAAAAAAGAAGAAGAAGGGAAAGTGGGAGTCAAAATTGTGGAAACTGGAACAATAAAAGGGAAAGTGATCCAGTTTCCACGAAAGAAATTTGTGGTCAATAGCTGATCGTCCCACCGTCTTAATATGGGGGACACTCAGCTTAGCTGAATCATTTGAAAAAACATCAACAAACAAGCATGACAATGAAGTCGCATTCTCATGAAAGATGTTATATGAGAAAATTACCAAAAGAATCTTAAATCTATTGCAAATGTGGTAATTTTGTCCTAATTTTTTTTCCAATTCAGTCCTAAATCCTTTATATTTGTGCCAATTTAATCATCCAGTCAATTTTGATCAGAAATTGCTGACGTGGCCAATTTTTAATATTAATTATTAGTTATTTTTCTCTTCTTCTTCTTCCTCCTTTGGCTAGCCATCGAGCCCAGTGACCGGCCAAAGGAGGAGGAAGAAGAAGAAGAGAAAAAAATGAAAGAAAAAAAAAGTAATTAACAATAATAAATTTCAAAATTATTAAAATATTATTAAAAATTGGCCATGTCAGCCTCAGCCATGCCATATTACCAATTGCCTATCAAAATTGATCGAAAGGGCTGAATTGTCACAAATGCAAAGGTTTATGACTAAATTGATATAATTACAATAAGTTTACGACTTTTTTGGTAATTTTTCCGATGTTATATTATATGAAATGAGTTTGGGGATGCAAAGTACGTTTACGCTACCTTCGATTCAAGACAAAATAGGTTGTTCAATGCCTTTGTCACTTCTTGAGGAGCCGGACCTCGTCTCACAATATAACACGATACGAAACGCTAACCTCATCATCTTCTCGGATCTTTGGCTTTATCCTTCCATGTCTTGCACAACAGGTTCCATGCAGAAGTTGTGTGAGTCATTGATGAAACCGCCACAAAACCCATGCACCTTCCATGAACCCCCCAGAATACACAGAAAGAGGCAGACAACCTTATGTCATTCTCCCCGAGTCATGTTCATCGTACCTTCCTCACAAGTCACAGGTCACAAGCTAAGCAAACAGGACCAAGTCAAGAGAGACCTCACAACACGTGTGTATGCGTGTGAGAGAGAGAAGGACGGATTCACATTGCTTTTTCTTTTCTTTTTTGGTCATACGCATTGCTTGAGTTATGGTTGTCTAATTTTGGCATTTTGTGCATGGGGTGCACTTTTATTGCTTTTCCACTCACCAAAAGTATGTCTCCAATGAACCAATTTAGAGTATCTCTTTTTTCTTTACTTTTCAGATTTTTGCTACCACCCATATAATTAATGCATGTCATCTTGGAGATTCTCTGCTTATCTTCAACATCAAGAGCATACCCAGAAAGAGCAATTTGAGGGGCCAACCGAAGTTTATAACAAGTTATTTATGCATTAGTAATTTATGTGGGCACACAAATGTTTTAGCAAATGTTTAAAGTAAGAATGGCTATACTAACTAGTTTATATGACCGGCAAGAGTTAATACAATTGTATTTAACATAATCTCATGAACGAAGAAAGCAGGAGTTTACAAGGTTCCAAAATGTGCACCTTTTTATTAAGAAGTCATTTGATCTGCGCATATGAATCTGTCCTCTCCATCTAATAGATTTTATCAAGACAAGCAAATTATTTGAAAAAAAAAATTGCCTAGAATTCAACAAAAAAAAAAAAAAATGAATGACAAACTGAATCTCCCTATCCATCTAGAACTCGCATTCTCTAATACAACAATCCATCTCTCCACATCTGGTTGCGACTCTCTAGTTGTTCTCTTCCTCCAGATATGCTCATCAAAGCCTTATCCTGGTTCACCTCTTGTGGGGCGACGCAATCTCCGTAACCATTTGATTGAGCAGAACTCGGATACATGGTGGCCGCCGACAATTCTTCGTCGCCAGTTCCTTCATCGAATAATAGCTCGTTCACGATGTCCCACAGGTACCCCATCCCGTTATCCGTCAATATGCCGGATTCTACAAAACTATTACCATCTCTGGCGAGCGAAATGAGTTCGCTATCCACTCCCAGAGAAGGCGAACTGTTCGAGATGCCCGAACAATATTCTTGGGACGACGACGACGACGACGAAATATTGCTCCCACCGCTCATTGCGATTCCACTTCCGATTTTGGATGCTACGTTGGACCCCACATCACAATAGTTCAACGATGATCCATACTGAGCATCAGAGAATGCCGGAAATATTGCCGCTGGACCTAGGGATCGCGAAGCTATGGTGTTGTTAATCTGGTCGGAACGTAATTTTCCGGCACCGGCAACATGTATTGTTTTAGGCCATGATCATCAGGAGTAGCAACAACGTTGGTGCTAGGAACACCACTGACGCTATTCCACATAGGATTGATCTTCTCATATGTATGTAGCTTCTTCTTCAGTTTGGTGTTCCAATAATTCTTGATGTCGTTGTCCGTTCGCCCCGGTAGTTGAGATGCTATGATCGACCATCTGACAAAATTAAAACAAATGAGGCGGCAAAATGCATTAGTTGATTTATACTAATCAAGGGCCAATTAGCTGGCAGCGAACTAATCCTGATTACCATATTGTAAGCTAGCAAAGGAAGGAAGTAGATGGAAGTTAATTAATGATCCACCAAAAACTTGCTGCTTCCTATTTCCCTGTAGAGACTGCATATGATCTTATTCTCCTCCTCTGTAAAACCGCCGTGCTTGACATCGGGCCTTAAGTAATTGAGCCATCGCAAACGGCAACTCTTGCCGCATCGCCGGAGACCTGTTTTATAGCGATGATCGATCGGTTAGGTGATCGCGAAATTATGAAGCCGTAATACGATATAAAAGCAAGAAAACTAATGAACTGCAAAACGCCTCAAATGAAAAAAAAGATATTTTAATATATCTTTTTTATGTTAAAACTAGGCATTTCGCATTATCCGTGGCACATTTATTGATCTTCATTTTACAGTATGGACGTGCCACATGGTACGGATCTAAAGGAAACTAATTGAAATGGTGATTTAAGCTCCATCTATATCGAGAAAAACAATTGATTTGAAAAATAATTTCCTGAAATCGATCTTTTTATTGCTTACAAAAATGAATTAACGAAAAATATTTTCATCCTTCGTGAAAATATTTACACATAAATTATTATTGATAATGATAATATCTTTCACTATCTAATTATTTCAAGCGACATGAATAAATATTAAAAAAAATATTTTCGAATCAATTATTTTCTGCAAATCAATGCACCCTGGGTTAATTATCTTTTCTCCAGAACAGGGCACTTCTCAAACCCTAAGGAGATGACTGTATTCCTCACGTTAGTGTGAAAAATCATTAAATCTAATTAAGATATTCAAGATCTACATCCCCATTCATCTAGATGTAGACAATCTAACAAAGACCAAAGATATGGAGATAGAAAACGAACTGAACTTCACCTTGACACCAAACAAAACAAGGCCAAAACCGAAATGATTTGTTAGGGTTTGTAATGGGGAATAGGGTAATAAGAAAGAGAGAAGTCGCAGAACGAACCAGCTTTCTTGGGCAAGGCAATCCAGTTGTTGCCGGTGCCGCAAGCCTCCACATAAGACTTGAGAGCGGCGTCTTCCTCAGGCGACCACGGCCCTCTCTTCACGTTGTTCTTGTCGCAGCACGGCGTTCTTCCCATCTCTTCTCAAACTCCTCTCTCTCTTCCCTTTCTTTGCGACTCGGAACGATTTTTCACACGCTCTGTGAGATCTCAGAGAGAGAAGGAGAACTCAGAGACTCGAGAGATATTGAAGGAAAATCCAGTTGGGGCTTGGGCTTGGATGAGAGAGAAAGTGTGTGAAGTTGGTGGCTATATAGTGCATAAGCTTTGACTCCGTATGAAGCTTCTCTCTCTCTCTCTCTCTCTCTATCTATCTATCTTATCAGTAGACCTTTCAATCATTTAATGGATTTACTTCACATATCTCTCAGTCTCTGAGTTCTCCTTCTCATCTCTGAGTCTTACTTCTCGTCTTAACTTATACGGTCACAAAGAAATGAAGAGAGAGAGCTCTTCCACGGGGTGTATCGCATGTTTACATTGCTCATATTTTTCGATGGGAATATAAATCTTTCTCAAGCATAAAGTGGCTGTAGGCTTGGCCAGACAAGACACGGGTCCGTTGTCTTTTGTTGATGGCACGGGGCACGATCGCGATGAGCCAGTTACATAGAAGGGAACTAGCCACAAATTGGTAAAGTGTCGTTATTACCCTATGCCCCATTACAAACCCTGGGAAATCATTTCGATTTTGGCCTTGTTTTGTTTGGTGTCAAGGTGAAGTTCAGTTCGTTTCTATCTCCATATCTTTGGTCTTTGTTAAGATTGTTTACATCTAGATGAATGGGGATGTAATCTTGAATATCTTAATTAGATTAATGACTTTTTCACACTAACGTGAGGAATACAGTCATCTCCTGAGTAGGGTTTGAGAAGTGCCCTGTTCTGAGAGAAATTAACCAGGGTGCATTGATTTGCAGAAAATATTGATTCGAAAAATATTTTGTTAAATGGAATTATTCATGTCGCTTGAAATAAGTAGATTGTGAAAGATATTATCATTATCCATAATAATTTATGTGTAAATATTTTCACGAAGGATGAAAATATTTTTCGTTAATTCATTTTTGTAAGCTTTGCTAAAAAGGTGCGATTTCATGAAATTATTTTTCAAATCAATTGTTTTTCTCGATATAGATGGAGCTTAAATCACCATTTCAATTAGTTTCCTTTAGATCGTACCATGTGGCACGTCCATACTGTAAAATGAAGATCAATAAATGTGCCACGGATAATGCGAAATGCCTAGTTTTAACATAAAAAAGATATATTAAAATATCTTTTTTTTAATTTGAGGCGTTTTGCAGTTCATTAGTTTTCTTGCTTTATATGTATTACGGCTTCATAATTTCGCGATCACCTAACCGATCGATCATCGCTATAAAACAGGTCTCCGGCGATGCGGCAAGAGTTGCCGTTTGCGATGGCTCAATTACTTAAGGCCCGATGTCAAGCACCGCGGTTTTACAGAGGAGGAGAATAAGATCATATGCAGTCTCTACAGGGAAATAGGAAGCAGGCAAGTTTTGGTGGATCATTAATTAACTTCCATCTACTTCCTTCCTTTGCTAGCTTACAATATGGTAATCAGGATTAGTTCGCTGCCAGCTAATTGGCCCTTGATTAGTATAAATCAACTAATGCATTTTGCCGCCTCATTTGTTTTAATTTTGTCAGATGGTCGATCATAGCATCTCAACTACCGGGGCGAACGGACAACGACATCAAGAATTATTGGAACACCAAACTGAAGAAGAAGCTACATACATATGAGAAGATCAATCCTATGTGGAATAGCGTCAGTGGGTTCCTAGCACCAACGTTGTTGCTACTCCTGATGATCATGGCCTAAAACAATACATGTTGCCGGTGCCGGAAAATATACGTTCGACCAGATTAACAACACCATAGCTTCGCGATCCCTAGGTCCAGCGGCAATATTTCCGGCATTCTCTGATGCTCAGTATGGATCATCGTTGAACTATTGTGATGTGGGGTCCAACGTAGCATCCAAAATCGGAAGTGGAATCGCAATGAGCGGTGGGAGCAATATTTCGTCGTCGTCGTCGTCGTCCCAAGAATATTGTTCGGGCATCTCGAACAGTTCGCCTTCTCTGGGAGTGGATAGCGAACTCATTTCGCTCGCCAGAGATGGTAATAGTTTTGTAGAATCCGCATATTGACGGATAACGGGATGGGGTACCTGTGGGACATCGTGAACGAGCTATTATTCGATGAAGGAACTGGCGACGAAGAATTGTCGGCGGCCACCATGTATCCGAGTTCTGCTCAATCAAATGGTTACGGAGATTGCGTCGCCCCACAAGAGGTGAACCAGGATAAGGCTTTGATGAGCATATCTGGAGGAAGAGAACAACTAGAGAGTCGCAACCAGATGTGGAGAGATGGATTGTTGTATTAGAGAATGCGAGTTCTAGATGGATAGGGAGATTCAGTTTGTCATTCATTTTTTTTTTTTTTTTGGGTGAATTCTAGGCAATTTTTTTTTCAAATAATTGCTTCTTGATAAAATCTATTAGATGGAGAGGACAGATTCATATGCGCAGATCAAATGACTTCTTAATAAAAGGTGCACATTTTGGAACCTTGTAAACTCCTGCTTTCTTCGTCATGAGATTATGTTAAATAAACAATTGTATTAACTCTTGCCGGTCATATAACTAGTTAGTATAGCCATTCTTACTTTAAACATTTGCTAAAACATTTGTGTGCCCACAATAAAATTACTAATGCATAAATAACTGTTATAAACTTCGGTTGGCCCTCAAATTGCTCTTTCTGGTATGCTCTTGATGTTGAAGATAAGCAGAGAATCTCCAAGATGACATGCATTAATTATATGGGTGGTAGCAAAAATCTGAAAAGTAAAAGAAAAAGAGATAACTCTAAAATGGATTCATTGGAGACATACTTTTTGGTGAGTGGAAAAGCAATAAAAGTGCAACCATGCACAAAATGCCAAAATTAGACAACCATAACTCAAGCAATGCGTATGACCAAAAAAGAAAAAAGAAAAAGCAATGTGAATCCGTCCTTCTCTCTCTCACACGCATACACACGTGTTGTGAGGTCTCTCTTGACTTGGTCCTGTTTGCTTAGCTTGTGACCTGTGACTTGTGAGGAAGGTACGATGAACATGACTCGGGGAGAATGACATAAGGTTGTCTGCCTCTTTCTGTGTATCTGGGGGGTTCATGGAAGGTGCATGGGTTTTGTGGCGGTTTCATCAATGACTCACACAACTTCTGCATGGAACCTGTTGTGCAAGACATGGAAGGATAAAGCCAAAGATCCGAGAGATGATGAGGTTAGCGTTTCGTATCGTGTTATATTGTGAGACGAGGTCCGGCTCCTCAAGAAGTGACAAAGGCATTGAACAACCTATTTTGTCTTGAATCGAAGGTAGCGTAAACGTACTTTGCATCCCCAAACTCATTTCATATAATATAACATCGGAAAAAATTAAAAAAGTCGTAAACTTATTGTAATTATATCAATTTAGTCATAAACCTTTGCATTGTGACAATTCAGCCCTTTCGATCAATTTTGATAGGCAATTGGTAATATGGCATGGCTGAGGCTGACATTACCAATTTTTAATAATATTTTAATATTTTGAAATTTATTATTGTTAATTACTTTTTTTCTTTCATTTTTTTCTCTTCTTCTTCTTCCTCCTCCTTTGGCCCGGTCACTGGGCTCGATGGCTAGCCAAAGGAGGAAGAAGAAGAAGAGAAAAATAATTAATTAATATTAACAATTGGCCACGTCAGCAATTTCCAATAAAATTGGCTGGATGATTGAATTGGCACAAATATGAAGGATTGAGGACTGAATTGAAAAAAAAATTAGGCCTGAATTGGCACAATTGCAATAAATTTAAGATCTTTTTGGTAATTTTTTCATATAACATCTTTCATGAGAATGCGACCTGATTGTCATGCTTGTTTGTTGATTTTTTTCAAATGATTCAGCTAAGCTGAGTGTCCCTCATATTAAGACGGTGGGACGGTCGTCTATTGACCACAAATTCTTTTGTGGAAAACTGGATCACTTTCCCTTTTGTTGTTCCAGTTTCCACAATTTGACTCCCACTTTCCCTTCTTCTTTTTTTTTTTTTTACTTTTATGTATTTTTATTGAAAGCTCAAATAAGAAGATAAAATCATAAAAGGCCCACACAATCAAGTAGTTTGTTAAATATTTTTTTCACTAATAATTCTAATTAATACAATGTAATTTTTTCATATATTTTTTTTCAATTTCATAATAGTTTGTTAAACTAATGCATCTGAACTTTCTTGTAGAAGAAAATAATCCCTGATCACTTGATGTGCGTTGGGTCTTGAGTGAGTCTGGATCACACGATATGATGTTTCCAAACTATTTTTCAATAATTATGTAGAATCATTTGAAAACATATGTCTTAATGCTTGCCTATTGAATTAACTAATACAATATGTCGGGACAAGGGTACTAGGAATTTCATTAATTCCACACTACTAGGAATCTGAATCAAACAAATCGTCGTGCCTATGCACAAAATTTGATTTGCAATCAAGAAAGAATCGGTCATTTCAATCATTGCTGGTACTTGTTATGATTTTGTTTTGAAATAAAGTACCTTACTATAAATTGACTTTTTATTTATGTGAATGAAATAGGGTCAAGTGTCTCATGGTCATGTGAATATTCTCAACGAACCAAACATTGAAGCTATATTAGGTAATGTATAAAAAACTGATGGAAAATATATATATATATATATATATATACTATATATATATATTATATATATTACTTAGCTATGACTCATTTGATCTTAAGATTGACTTTGTAATGTTTTAGGTCCCTGCACATCTTCATCTACACGATTTGGATCAATGGGGTAAATTTTTTTCTCTACTCATTCATAATTCTTATTTTGTGTTTTTCTTTATTTCATTTGTTTTGTGCATAATCGATATTATTGGTCTTAGTTTTAGGTCACTGGAGAGTCCTTTGGAGCAATGATGTGGGCAAGCTCCAAAAGGAATGAGAAGCCATTTTATTGCACAATAATTCGTTATTAGTTGCGAAGTCAACATTTCAAATGTTGGTTCAATATCAAGTCAAAATTATGTTCCTCTTTTTTTTTGAGTTATCTAGATTTTTTTTTGTAATTTTGGAACAATATCCACGTATTTTTTATTTGGCCGGAGAATAATGTCTACTATTTTTAAAGTTGCAACTTATTGTTTGAATAATATTAATTGGATATGTTTCATTAGAACCTTGATCGTGGGGGCCTTTTTGACTTTATTTTCTAATTTGAGCTTTCAATGAAAAGACATAAAAGTGTTAAAAAAAAAAAGGAAGGGAAATGGGAGTCAAAATTGTGGAAACAGGATCAGCACAACCGAAATTTGTAGCCAATAGCTGACCATTCCACCGTCTAAATATGGGAGACAGTCAGCTAAGCAATTTCCATTTTTCAAAAGAAACAAATTTCTACGTTCCCGTTAGAATTTGAAATGTTATCTAGAATTCTAATATATGTGCATTTACGTGCCATATATTGGTGAAGTTTGAAGTGTTACACGTTAAAAACAATCGAAATGCGCGAGTCAAAAAATGATAGATAAGACAAAGAGAAAAGCAGAGTCTCCTAGACATGCGAAAATCGTATTTTGTACTATCAATATATGCACGAACATGCTTTGCACCACAAAACTCATCAGATTGAGACTAGAACTGTTGGAAAAGCGTTTTTGTGTTTCATTGGGGAACAAGTCTCGGTTAGACAAACATAGAGCACGTTTGGTGAAATCATCTGTGAGAAAAAAAAGACACCAAGTTTTGTGGTTCTGAATTGCAGTCTGGCACGAGCTTCGAACCGGTCCATGTTGCTGTCGGGGGAAAAAGCGTGAGATAGGCGGAGACGGTCGAGTGTTCAGTTGGACAAACCAAAATCATACTGCCTTTCAAAAAAAAATTGGGTTTTCGTGCACCTAACAAGGGATGTCCTAAGAAGAATATAATATAGTTTTGAACAGTATTGTGTGCCAAATGAAGCCGTAATAGGTCTTCCATCTCTGCAGATTTGGTTGCCTGTGTGGCTATTACATTACAAAATCGAGTGAATCTTTGGTGCCAGGCCTGTGTGTTTTACTCTTAGGAAAAGAGAAGGCGCCTTTTTGCTTTCTTATCAACATCTAAAATATTATTAGAACATTATGAAAGTCAAACAATGTGCGACCCGCATGATTTTGGGGAAAAAGCCAAAAAAAAAACCCTAAATTTATTGTAATTGTGACAGTTCGATCTAAATATTTTTTTCGCATTATGTCCTTAACCTCTTGTAATTTTATCAATTTAATCTATTTAGCTGGCTGTAATTTTAATAATATTTTAATAATTTCAATTTTATTATTTTATTTATTTTTATTTTAATACTTTTCAAAAGATATAAAAATTATTTAAAAATACGAAAAATATTATTAAAAATCATCTATATCATACCGGCTGGCTAAATGGACATAAATTGGCACAATCCAAAAGGTTTAGAACACTTCATTTTGCAAAAACTGAAAATTCAGGACCAAATTGGACAAGTATAATACGTTTAGAGCTTTTTTGGTAATATGAGCCATGATTGATTCAGCATAAGGTAAAGATAAAGTTAACCCATAAATATACATGCCATCGTCCTTCGACAACATCGACCATCTTTCCCATTAGACAAGGTTGAGCGTAACAGAATCTTGCCATGTGATTTTGTAAGATCTAAATGACAGCAAGTCATAAATTGTGAAGAGTACTATACTTGAGAGACGCCTCCGGACGCCTAACTAAAACTCTAAAACAAAAGAAAGAAACAAAAGAAGAGATGACACATTGTACCAGCCAGAAGAAATGCTCCCCCCACCAAACAGTATATTCCAAAATAACCTGTCGACAGGTGAAATTTGGCTAAACCAAAAGGTCGCATCCCTAAATATATATCTATATATATATATATATAATATAGTTTTGAACAGTACTGTGTGCCAAAATTTCTCTGCAGATTTCGTTGCTCTGCGTGGCATTACGTGACAAAATCGAATTAATCTCTGGTGCTAGGCCCGTTTGTTTTAGTCTTACGAAAAAGCGAAGGCGCCTTTTTCTTTCTTATCATCATCTAAAATATATTAGAAAATTCCGAAAGTTCAGGAGTTTCTACTCCGTCAAAAAAAAAAGTCAGGCTCGACGACTGGCAGAGAAGGAGGAAGAAGAAGAAAATATATATATAAAAGAAAAATCAAAAAAATCAAAAAAAAATATAAGAATGTGTCACGTCAGTAACGCCGTATCACGTCGGCAATTTCAAACTAAAATGGCCAGAGAATTGAATTGGCACAAATACAAAGAATTTAAAAACTGATTGCATGGATTACAAACAACACATAAATGGTTTTTTTTGGTAACACCCCCCCCCCCCCCCCAGCGCACATAATTACAATAAATTTATGATTTTTGGTACTTATCCT
>JAGVVM010005677.1:0-22675 GCA_019149425.1 Psidium friedrichsthalianum | reverse complement strand
CTTTCGGCTTTCCATTCTCAGGAACCGAAAGCACTATGTCAGATCTCCCGGGAGATACAATTGCAAGGTTCAGGATCTTGACATCCGGTTCCAGAGTTTCTACATTGCATACAAGAGAGAAAAAGGAGCTTTAGTTTTTAGGGCATTGCACACACAAATCTGCATGAATCAATTGCGCTTGAATGGGGAAAACTGAGAACAAATTGCAGAAACTTGAATCTCAAGATTCAACTTTTAAGCTTTAACTGCAAGTAAAACATGGGCAGATTACTGCACATCGGAAAACATTGAAGAAGAGACCGAAAAAAACTCATGTGGCATAGATGAGAATTTGAACGTTCAACAAAGAAAGCTGATTCAGCAATCACCTCCAATAGAATTCAAATCCACACTTCCCAGGAGCTGTTCCTTCCATTTCCTCAAGCTCTCATCATCCTACATACAAGAAATCATCACAAACTAAAGGAGGATCAAAAGATAAAAAGACAATGCCAATAAAGAACAACAAAGCCTCTCAAATTCAAATAAAAGGGGCAATATAGGAATGGAGAATGCAGATTATCAAATGGAACATTTAAGGGAAAAAGACAAACCAACCTTATCCTTCTCGAACTGTTCCTTGAGAGTGTACTGAGGACCCACGTCAATCTTCCTTCCCTCATCATCTTCCTCATCCTCAGTGGCACAAATTGAGCTCTCGCTTGCCGATCTGTGAATCCTTCCCTCGGGTTCACCATCAGCTTTCTCCTCAACTTTGGGCGTCTTTGCTCTGTCGTCCGCACCAACGCCAGCCTTCTCTCCGCTCTCATTGTCCTTCTCGTCACGCTCGTGTCCCATGGTTTTGGAACTCGAAGTCGCTCCGACGGTCAAGGACATCAATTCAGCTCATCAACAGCAGTAAGAAAGGCCAATCTTTGCGTGCACAATTCGACTCTCTCTCTCTCTCTCTCTCTCTCTCTCTCTCTCTCGCCTAATGTGTTCGAACCGGGAGATGAAGCAAGATTCTCGAGAGCAATAAAGCCACCAAGAGCGGCCAGAGTTAATTAATGCCACTAGGGGAAGAATCTGTGCGACGAGAGACAAGAAAGGAGAGAAGCCCGATAAAGACCCCGATGAGACAAGAATGAAAAGGGCTTAGCAGATGGACTGTAGGATCAAGAAAGAATCCCAGAAAAGGTGAATATCAACAATCAAGAAACACCCACAGGAAAAGAACACTCCCAAGAAACGATACGTGTAGAGAGAGAGGTGGGTTGTTGAGGAAAAGTTCAGGAATTGGTCATGTGGTGATCCGAAAAGGTGAATCAAAGGGAAGAAAACAGAGGGAGAAGGAGAGAGGAGAGAGATCGTGAAGGTCACTTGGGCACGTAGGCCAAAATTTGAGGGGAAATTTTGGTTTTTTTTCCTTTCTTAGTTTGATTTTTTCCACAGTTCGACACACGAATCCACACAAAAGGTGGACCAAAAAAGGATACCCTTTGACCTCTTCCCCTCTTGAGATGAAATTGGATACAAAATTGTAGACAGAAAGGTTTTTATTTTATTTTATTTTATTTTATTTTTGGACAATGTTTCTTCTGTAAATATTTTATTTTTTTGATAGGTAGTGAGGGAAATTATATAGCATGAGGTCCATTAGATTTTGTGAAGACCACCGCCTACTATTTTTAGATAGAGCTGTGATTTCATATTTAATTATTCCAATTAAGATCAAGTTGTAAAGTAAAGAGGCAAAATTAAAAAGTTTTGCAAACGAAATCACACAATTAGAAAATTATAGGCTTGTGGGTTGGATTCTATGATACGTGTTGAAATGTGTAAAGAAGGAAATACAAAATAAATTCAAATGGATTGACCAAAGCTATCTAAAATGTACATAATTGATCGTAGCCATAAACTTTTAGTCAAATAGGTTGGTCCAATAACTTATAATATGCCGTCAATTTTTATCGAAAATATGTATAAGAAGGGGATATTTAAAAATAAAAAAAATACTCTTAGCTCATAAAAAAAGAAGAGTACTATAGTTGCTATTTATTGGGCTCGGTACTTCAATTTAATTCACAATAAATATCATAATTTAATGCAGCTGTAATTCGAATTGAATAGGTGGGACACAATAGTGTTGTACGTTCAGATGGGTCTTGAAGGTATGCGGGCTACCGTTTGAATGGAACGCCATTTACATTTTTGGTTGAACAATTTGAATACCAATAATGAATTATGCCCAACTTTTTTTTTCTGGATGATGAGAATATTTTCCATTTTTATATATCTTAAGCGATGCAAGCAACCATTTTTAGGAAAAAAAAGCTATTTGAAATGCGAATTATTCGCGAAACAAACAGATCCTTTCACTGTCAATTAAATTTTAATTGTAATTTATGCGAATCCATAATTCATTAAATTCAAGCCTCGCGTGGAGGTTGAGTCAATAATAGATTGAGTGTGGCGGTCCATTCATCGTGTGTGCATACATGTCTCACTTGAAATTGGATTGAGATGGATGATGAGAGTATAGAAAAACAATAAATAAATTATTTAAAGGACATGATTGGGTCATTGGATGATACGTGCACAAGACATTTGGTCAATAACTTTTTAAGTACATCGATCACATAATTCTTAATCATCCAAAGTCAATTCCTTAATAATTATTTCGGAAGATGAACTTGTTGGAGCAATCCTATGTTTAGTAATTCCGGATGATGAAAATTAGCATACTGAAGGGTGTACTAAATTGTTATCGATTGCTGAAGGCGACTCACTTATTTAACTACCTACTCGTAGTTTGTCACATCATTATGTATATCAGTTTTGTCTACGGCCATAGTTAAAAAAAATTCATCGACCGATCTTGGCAAATATGAATAAACAAGAAAAATGTAAAGGTGAAGTATTAACAAAGGTTTTTCCAAAATGAAATAATTGAAAGCAGAATATATTTCCACAAGCAATAAGATATCCAAATAATATTGTAGCATCTACAATAAATTCAACAACAATTTGTCCTATCTACTAGCAACGCATAATATCACTATGATTAAAATGTGTTCACTAATGCAAGTAGTTTGCTTACCTAAAAGGGAGGGAGGACCAGGGTTGCTCGATCTGAAATTGCAGAACAAAGTACTACTAGGCCGCTTGCTTTGGAACCTCATCAATTATCTATCCTCTGCCCTAGGGAGTAAGAGGGTTCATAGTACTAAATGCAAAGGTACTTCAATTATGCAAACTCGACATCAAGGACAGTATTACCTAGAGTTGGCGAGGTCTTCTTAAATTGAGATCTGTCCTAACTTTGGTACATAGCTCTAGGTATTGTTGTAAAGAGTTTTTTTATAATGAACTCAGGCAAGTGGCATGGATTGGGGGGTAGCACACCCTTATTTGGACCAGCGTTAATGGCAAACATGATTTTATTGGCTAGTTCTTTGCAGAGACAGGCTTCCCACATTTAAGATTGTACGACGAAGATGCCTTCAGTCGATATCCAACGTAATTTATGTATGACCCATTTAGAAAATTAAACACATTTATTTTTCCAGTGCAACTAGATTGAAAGCATATATATGGCGTAATATCTTGGCACAACATGGGATTTGACGCTTTATAAGAGTATGGAATGATGAACTTCAATGGATTGTCGATGCTACTAGAAGAAAGACTTGGCGACAAGCTCCTCTAAGGTATCATTCTTAGCAACGATATATTGTATTAAGATGGAGCACAACCGCATGCGTTTTCTGAAACAAGTCAAATGATATCCATATTATTTTGGTTAAAAATATTATTAACTGCACTCTACAAAAGCATGGTGGAGACTTTCTATCTTTTATCTTCTCGCATTTTTAACTTTATTCGTAAGGCTAAGGGATGCCCTTAAGCTTCTGTACTTTCTCGTTTTGAGAGGAACGGCTATTGATGAACTACTTTCGTAACTTTGAGCAAAGCTCTCATGGGTTCCGAGCATGGATTCATCAGGCAATGTTGATTACCAGCCGATCCTGCACTGTTCACCATAATTCGGCCCAGTTGCCACTTACGTCAAAACGGAAGGGCGGAGACAAATGTCCCCTTAAATTGAACAACTCATCACAGATAAGACAGCTCGATGAACGCGACGTATGCAACCAAACGGACATGGCGCAACGTCCCAACTAAGGTCCACACCGTACGTGCAAATTGAATATTGATGGCGACGGCATTTCCTAGTTCCTAATTCCGGTCACGGGTCGGTGCCGAAAGTATGTGACCGAACGCCTTCCACAGTAAATAGACATGGCCATATTCACAGGTGCCAACGAGGTTCACTAGATTGAACATAGGACCAGAAAGGGCCATATGCATTTTCAAGATTACATGACCATCTACATGCTCCTGGTGAATGTTGGTCACCAGATTGAACATTAGGGCTAGAGAAATCGGTCTGCGACTCTGCATCCAACATGTGATATAAACCGCGCCGGGCCACAATGTGAGTGAACTTCCTTGACCATGGGATCTAGTCTCGGAGTCTCTTAACCAAATGAGCGCGACTAGTTCTATCCATTAGCTATCTCGAGTTTCTGTTTTTCTGCTCGCAACAGGAACTCTGTAGTTTCCTGGTGGATTGTTGAGCTACAATGAGCAGTACAGGTTATTCACCGTATGAGATCTGCAAAATGAACGGTTGTGATGCAAATTTTCATGCGCTTGTCTCGCGCGATAGTCCTCACAAACTCAGGCGAGTATTCAATAATCATACGGTTACCAATAGAAAAAGCAAGTAGGTTGAGACTGGATAAAATCTCCATTTAGTACACAAGTTCAACTACAACAGGATGTAGGAGAACATGATTAAAAAGAGAATTCACGGAAAAGACCAATACTATGTCTCGGCAGAAACTAAATTTAGTATGAACTGGCCAAGAATAAGAAGTAAGAAAAGCAATTGAACACAGTTCATAAGAAATCAGGTACATCGAAAAAATTTGAATCCTCTTGTCCTTAATATGAAGCTCAAACAATTTGTGTTTGCTGAAAAGAGAAAAATCAAGCATAGGAGACTTCTCCTAAAAATAGAAAGACTCGCCAAAAACAAAAAGAAAATCAAGCAATTCAATTAACAATTTGAGCTTGTCCCTGACCACTACTATTCGATATAAGTAGCTGCACTTCCATGTCCAATGCACAGGCATCCAGTGATTTCATGGTGAGAAGGAAGAATAACAGGTCTTCATCGAAGAAGCCTTTCAAGTAACATGCCAAACACCCTTTGGTTTCCTTCCACCAAATTCGAAATCCAACACTGACTCGAGAATAAGCTAAACAGCAGCCTTTAGCAGCTCATCCAGTTTACCCACACGGCAGCCTTTTCCCACAATTTGGCCTTTGAAAAAGTCAAACAATGAGAGAATTATGGCAGGGTGAGCGCTATAAAAAGAGTCACAAGATCATTCTTCGTACAAGATGATAAGAATAATCAAGCGTTTCCCCATTTTCTCAATACTTCTTCTTTAGCAGAGACACGTCTACGATTTTCGCTCTTTGGTAAAGCATCAAATCAGCAGGACTACTTGGGGATAGTCTCGAGATCTTTGTGGTAACAAAAGCTAACGCATTTCTCGTTCCTCGCAACGCAAACAGCAGCGGATTCAAGACCATAGCAAGCATGACTTCTCCTTTTGCAATTAAGAGAAACTGCAAAGGAAAATAATAATGTCTGAGAGAGAGGGAGAGAGCAAAAATTATTGCAATATCAACCCCAACATTGAGAACTTGCACAAGAAGCTGCTTACCATGAGAATAATACCTAAAACAGCCAAACTAGTCTGCTTTGCTTCTTGCCAGAAATTATCGCCATTGGACCAACCAAATCTTCTGCCCCATCCAAACCAACCACCTCCACCAGCATCACCACCTCCTCCCACCTCTTCTCTCCTCTTGATCTCTTTATTCCATTTCTCAAACTCAATCTTCTTTCCCCCGAGTGCGCTTTCTAAAGCTTTTCTAGCTTGTTCCTGCAACCAGCAATGTAGTAAAGCGCCATTTTGTCAAATATGGCATAAAATAAGCTGGAAGAAACCAAAATAAATCGTTGCGTGGATGTAATCTACCCAAAGGACGATGTCTTGAATCATTGGGGAGAGCCGGACAGAGGATATAGTCATGAAGAAATTTTCAAAAAGATGACAGCAGAATACAAGGCAGAGCAAATTGAAATCAAAATTTTCACATCCATGCTTGTGTCAATGCTTAATATGAAGCCAAATTCGACTTATTACATCTCAAGGAACAGGTTACCATCTGTTTTCAGTTCTGTTCTAATGCTTTTGGAAAACTTGGAGATAGTTCATTTTGGCTACTTATTCAATATCAAGCAAATCAATAGAAGAACAGTTTTATCTGTTATGTGCACTCTGCAGATAAGAATTCGAGATAGGAAATCCAGACATATTTAGAATATGCAATAATCTTTGATTAGCAAGTCCTTATATGCTCATTCTCTACTAGTTCGGGCCAAAAAAACAGCCTAATTGTGGGATATCTAGTGATTTCATCTCTGATCCAAGCATTTAAATATGTGTATATGTATACACGAGCAATCCTACTATGGCCAAAGACAGGCTACCCTCATGCGCAAGAGTTTTTCTTCATCTAGATTCCATTATGCCTTTCATGTCATGAAATTTTGCACTCTCTAAGTTTGGAGCTACTGGAGACACCAGGAAGCTGGCAATATCATTCTAACATGCCTAGTGAGCTCTAGCACTATAAATAGTGCTAGAGCTCACTAGGCATGTTAGAATGATATTGCCAGCTTCCTGGTGTCTCCAGTAGCTCCAAACTTAGAGAGTGCAAAATTTCATGACATGAAAGGCATAATGGAATCTAGATGAAGAAAAACTCTTGCGCATGAGGGTAGCCTGTCTTTGGCCGTAGTAGTATTGCCCGTGTATACATATACACATATTTAAATGCTTGGATCAGAGATGAAATCACTAGATATCCCATAATTAGGCTGTTTTTTGGCCCGAACTAGTAGAGAATGAGCATATAAGGACTTGCTAATCAAAGATTGTTGCATATTCTAAATATGTCTGGATTTCCTATCTCGAATTCTTATCTGCAGAGTGCACATAATGGATAAAACTGTTCTTCTATCGATTTGCTTGATATTGAATAAGTAGCCAAAATGAACTATCTCCAAGTTTTCCAAAAGCATTAGAACAGAACTGAAAACAGATGGTAACCTGTTCCTTGAGATGTAATAAGTCGAATTTGGCTTCATATTAAGCATTGACACAAGCATGGATGTGAAAATTGTGATTTCAATTTGCTCTGCCTTGTATTCTGCTGTCATCTTTTTGATAATTTCTTCATGACTATATCCTCTGTCCGGCTCTCCCCAATGATTCAAGACATCCTCCTTTGGGTAGATTACATCCACGCAACGATTTATTTTGGTTTCTTCCAGCTTATTTTATGCCATATTTGACAAAATGGTGCTTTACCATATTGCTGGTTGCAGGAACAAGCTAGAAAAGCTTTAGAAAGCGCACTCGGGGGAAAGAAGATTGAGTTTGAGAAATGGAATAAAGAGATCAAGAGGAGAGAAGAGGTGGGAGGAGGTGGTGATGCTGGTGGAGGTGGTTGGTTTGGATGGGGCGGAAGATTTGGTTGGTCCAATGGCGATAATTTCTGGCAAGAAGCAAAGCAGACTAGTTTGGCTGTTTTAGGTATTATTCTCATGGTAAGCAGCTTTTTGTGCAAGTTCTCAATGTTGGGGTTGATATTGCAATAATTTTTGCTCTCTCCCTCTCTCTCAGACATTATTATTTTCCTTTGCAGTTTCTCTTAATTGCAAAAGGAGAAGTCATGCTTGCTATGGTCTTGAATCCGCTGCTGTTTGCGTTGCGAGGAATGAGAAATGCGTTAGCTTTTGTTACCACAAAGATCTCGAGACTATCCCCAAGTAGTCCTGCTGATTTTGATGCTTTACCAAAGAGCGAAAATCGTAGACGTGTCTCTGCTAAAGAAGAAGTATTGAGAAAATGGGGAAACGCTTGATTATTCTTATCATCTTGTACGAAGAATGATCTTGTGACTCTTTTTATAGCGCCCACCCTGCCATAATTCTCTCATTGTTTGACTTTTTCAAAGGCCGAATTGCGGGAAAAGGCTGCCGTGTGGGTAAACTGGATGAGCTGCTAAAGGCTGCTGTTTAGCTTTTTCTCGAGTCACTGTTGGATTTCGAATTTGGTGGAAGGAAACCAACGGATGTTTGGCATGTTCCTTGAAAGGCTTCTTCGATGAAGACCTGTTATTCTTCCTTCTCACCATGAAATCACTGGATGCCTGTGCATTCGACATGGTAGTGCAGCTACTTATATCGAATAGCAGTGGTCAGGGACAAGCTCAAACTGTTAATTGAATTGCTTGATTTTTTTTTTTTTTTTGGCGAGTCTTTCTATTTTTAGGAGAAGTCTCCTATGCTTGATTTTTCTCTTTTCAGCAAACACAATTTGTTTGAGCTTCTTATTAAGGACAAGAGGATTCAAATTTTTCGATGTACCTGATTTCTTATGAACTGTGTTCACTTGCTTTTCTTACTTCTTATTCTTGGCCAGTTCATACTAAATTTAGTTTCTGCGAGACATAATATTGGTCTTTTCTGTGAATTCTCTTTTTAATCATGTTCTCCTGTCATCCTGCTGCAGTTGAACTTGTGTACTATACTGATGGAGATTTTATCCGGTCTCAACCTACTTGCTTTTTCTATTGGTAACCCGTATGATTATTGAATACTCGCCTGAGTTTGTGAGGACTATCGCGCGAGACAAGCGCATGAAAATTTGCATCACAACCGTTCATTTTGCAGATCTCATACGGTGAATAACCTGTACTGCTCATTGTAGCTCAACAATCCACCAGGAAACTACAGAGTTCCTGTTGCGAGCAGAAAAACAGAAACTCGAGATAGCTAATGGATAGAACTAGTCGCGCTCATTTGGTGAAGAGACTCCGAGACTAGATCCCGTGGTCAAGGAAGTTCACTCACATTGTGGCCCGGCGCGGTTTATATCACATGTTGGATGTCGCAGACCGATTTCTCTAGTCCTAATGTTCAATCTGGTGAACAACATTCACCACGAGCATGTAGATGGTCATGTAATCTTGAAAATGCATATGGCCTTTTCTGGTCCTATGTTCAATCTAGTGAACCTCGTTGGCACCTGTGAATATGGCCATGTCTATTTACTGTGGAAGGCGTTCGGTCACATACTTTCGGCACCGACCCGTGACCGGAATTAGGAACTAGGAAATGCCGTCGCCATCAATATTCAATTTGCACGTACGGTGTGGACCTTAGTTGGGACGTTGCGCCATGTCCGTTTGGTTGCATACGTCGCGTTCATCGAGCTGTCTTATCTGTGATGAGTTGTTCAATTTAAGGGGACATTTGTCTCCGCCCTTCCGTTTTGACGTAAGTGGCAACTGGGCCGAATTATGGTGAACAGTGCAGGATCAGCTGGTAATCAACGTTGCCTGATGAATCCATGCTCGGAACCCATGAGAGCATTGCTCGAAGTTACGAAAGTAGTTCATCAATAGCCGTTTCTGTCAAACGAGAAAGTACAGAAGCTTAAGGGCATCCCTTAGCCTTACGAATAAAATTAATAATGCGAGAAGATAAAAGATAGAAAGTCTCCACATAATAGCCAATGCTTTTGTAGAGTGCAGTTAATAATATTTTTAACCAAAATAATATGGATATCATTTGACTTGTTTCAGAAAACGCATGCGGTTGTGCTCCATCTTAATACGATATATTGTTGCTAAGAATGATACCTTAGAGGAGCCTTGTCGCCAAGTCTTTCTTCTATCGATCATCCATTGAAGTTCATCATTCCATATTCTTATAAAGCGTCAAATCCCATGTTGTGCCAAGATATTACGCCATATATATGCTTTCAATCTAGTTGCACTGGAAAAATAAATGTGTTTAATTTTCTAAATGGGTCATACATAAATTACGTTGGATATCGACTGAAGGCATCTTCGTCGTACAATCTTAAATGTGGGAAGCCTGTCTCTGCAAAGAACTAGCCAATAAAATCATGTTTGCCATTAACGCTGGTCCAAATAAGGGTGTGCTACCCCCCAATCCATGCCACTTGCCTGAGTTCATTATAAAAAAACTCTTTACAACAATACCTAGAGCTATGTACCAAAGTTAGGACAGATCTCAATTTAAGAAGACCTCGCCAACTCTAGGTAATACTGTCCTTGATGTCGAGTTTGCATAATTGAAGTACCTTTGCATTTAGTACTATGAACCCTCTTACTCCCTAGGGCAGAGGATAGATAATTGATGAGGTTCCAAAGCAAGCGGCCTAGTAGTACTTTGTTCTGCAATTTCAGATCGAGCAACCCTGGTCCTCCCTCCCTTTTAGGTAAGCAAACTACTTGCATTAGTGAACACATTTTAATCATAGTGATATTATGCGTTGCTAGTAGATAGGACAAATTGTTGTTGAATTTATTGTAGATGCTACAATATTATTTGGATATCTTATTGCTTGTGGAAATATATTCTGCTTTCAATTATTTCATTTTGGAAAAACCTTTGTTAATACTTCACCTTTACATTTTTCTTGTTTATTCATATTTGCCAAGATCGGTCGATGAATTTTTTTTTAACTATGGCCGTAGACAAAACTGATATACATAATGATGTGACAAACTACGAGTAGGTAGTTAAATAAGTGAGTCGCCTTCAGCAATCGATAACAATTTAGTACACCCTTCAGTATGCTAATTTTCATCATCCGGAATTACTAAACATAGGATTGCTCCAACAAGTTCATCTTCCGAAATAATTATTAAGGAATTGACTTTGGATGATTAAGAATTATGTGATCGATGTACTTAAAAAGTTATTGACCAAATGTCTTGTGCACGTATCATCCAATGACCCAATCATGTCCTTTAAATAATTTATTTATTGTTTTTCTATACTCTCATCATCCATCTCAATCCAATTTCAAGTGAGACATGTATGCACACACGATGAATGGACCGCCACACTCAATCTATTATTGACTCAACCTCCACGCGAGGCTTGAATTTAATGAATTATGGATTCGCATAAATTACAATTAAAATTTAATTGACAGTGAAAGGATCTGTTTGTTTCGCGAATAATTCGCATTTCAAATAGCTTTTTTTTCCTAAAAATGGTTGCTTGCATCGCTTAAGATATATAAAAATGGAAAATATTCTCATCATCCAGAAAAAAAAAAGTTGGGCATAATTCATTATTGGTATTCAAATTGTTCAACCAAAAATGTAAATGGCGTTCCATTCAAACGGTAGCCCGCATACCTTCAAGACCCATCTGAACGTACAACACTATTGTGTCCCACCTATTCAATTCGAATTACAGCTGCATTAAATTATGATATTTATTGTGAATTAAATTGAAGTACCGAGCCCAATAAATAGCAACTATAGTACTCTTCTTTTTTTATGAGCTAAGAGTATTTTTTTTATTTTTAAATATCCCCTTCTTATACATATTTTCGATAAAAATTGACGGCATATTATAAGTTATTGGACCAACCTATTTGACTAAAAGTTTATGGCTACGATCAATTATGTACATTTTAGATAGCTTTGGTCAATCCATTTGAATTTATTTTGTATTTCCTTCTTTACACATTTCAACACGTATCATAGAATCCAACCCACAAGCCTATAATTTTCTAATTGTGTGATTTCGTTTGCAAAACTTTTTAATTTTGCCTCTTTACTTTACAACTTGATCTTAATTGGAATAATTAAATATGAAATCACAGCTCTATCTAAAAATAGTAGGCGGTGGTCTTCACAAAATCTAATGGACCTCATGCTATATAATTTCCCTCACTACCTATCAAAAAAATAAAATATTTACAGAAGAAACATTGTCCAAAAATAAAATAAAATAAAATAAAATAAAAACCTTTCTGTCTACAATTTTGTATCCAATTTCATCTCAAGAGGGGAAGAGGTCAAAGGGTATCCTTTTTTTGGTCCACCTTTTGTGTGGATTCGTGTGTCCAACTGTGGAAAAAATCAAACTAAGAAAGGAAAAAAAACCAAAATTTCCCCTCAAATTTTGGCCTACGTGCCCAAGTGACCTTCACGATCTCTCTCCTCTCTCCTTCTCCCTCTGTTTTCTTCCCTTTGATTCACCTTTTCGGATCACCACATGACCAATTCCTGAACTTTTCCTCAACAACCCACCTCTCTCTCTACACGTATCGTTTTGGGAGTGTTCTTTTCCTGTGGGTGTTTCTTGATTGTTGATATTCACCTTTTCTGGGATTCTTTCTTGATCCTACAGTCCATCTGCTAAGCCCTTTTCATTCTTGTCTCATCGGGGTCTTTATCGGGCTTCTCTCCTTTCTTGTCTCTCGTCGCACAGATTCTTCCCCTAGTGGCATTAATTAACTCTGGCCGCTCTTGGTGGCTTTATTGCTCTCGAGAATCTTGCTTCATCTCCCGGTTCGAACACATTAGGCGAGAGAGAGAGAGAGAGAGAGAGAGAGAGAGAGAGTCGAATTGTGCACGCAAAGATTGGCCTTTCTTACTGCTGTTGATGAGCTGAATTGATGTCCTTGACCGTCGGAGCGACTTCGAGTTCCAAAACCATGGGACACGAGCGTGACGAGAAGGACAATGAGAGCGGAGAGAAGGCTGGCGTTGGTGCGGACGACAGAGCAAAGACGCCCAAAGTTGAGGAGAAAGCTGATGGTGAACCCGAGGGAAGGATTCACAGATCGGCAAGCGAGAGCTCAATTTGTGCCACTGAGGATGAGGAAGATGATGAGGGAAGGAAGATTGACGTGGGTCCTCAGTACACTCTCAAGGAACAGTTCGAGAAGGATAAGGTTGGTTTGTCTTTTTCCCTTAAATGTTCCATTTGATAATCTGCATTCTCCATTCCTATATTGCCCCTTTTATTTGAATTTGAGATGGCTTTGTTGTTCTTTATTGGCATTGTCTTTTTATCTTTTGATCCTCCTTTAGTTTGTGATGATTTCTTGTATGTAGGATGATGAGAGCTTGAGGAAATGGAAGGAACAGCTCCTGGGAAGTGTGGATTTGAATTCTATTGGAGGTGATTGCTGAATCAGCTTTCTTTGTTGAACGTTCAAATTCTCATCTATGCCACATGAGTTTTTTTCGGTCTCTTCTTCAATGTTTTCCGATGTGCAGTAATCTGCCCATGTTTTACTTGCAGTTAAAGCTTAAAAGTTGAATCTTGAGATTCAAGTTTCTGCAATTTGTTCTCAGTTTTCCCCATTCAAGCGCAATTGATTCATGCAGATTTGTGTGTGCAATGCCCTAAAAACTAAAGCTCCTTTTTCTCTCTTGTATGCAATGTAGAAACTCTGGAACCGGATGTCAAGATCCTGAACCTTGCAATTGTATCTCCCGGGAGATCTGACATAGTGCTTTCGGTTCCTGAGAATGGAAAGCCGAAAGGCTTGTGGTTTACTTTGAAGGAAGGCAGTCGGTATAGCCTCAAATTCACATTTCAGGTCAGCAACAACATTGTCTCCGGTCTCAAGTACACTAATACTGTATGGAAAACCGGTGTCAAAGGTAATTAAACCTTTCCATTTTCCATAGCCCCCTCTTCTGTTTGACCCTCCAAACCGTTCTCTGTACAGAGAAGCTGTTCTTTTTGTCTTGTTTTTGCAGTGGACAGTACAAAGGAGATGCTTGGAACATTTAGTCCACAGTCAGAGCCTTACATGCATGAGATGCCCGAAGAGACAACACCATCTGGAATTTTCGCTAGAGGATCATACTCGGCTCGGAGCAAGGTTAGTTTTGCCTGATAAGCGTGCTTTGACCTTTCATTTCTCCCTTTGATGCCTCACTACTGAAGGAATAATTAACCATCATGTAGATAGAGAATTTGTCACTTCATCCTCATTTTCTAAACATCTGAATGCATTTGGTTGTTGCTTCTGAAATGTGGGGACCCCTAGCGAATCTTTCATGGTAGAGTCTTCCCGAAAAGCTTGCATTAATTCACATTGTATAAGAACTCAACTTTGCTTTAGCAGATAGAGAATTTGAAAACTTTCCCTGCATTTATGTCGCTTTCCTTCAGGATTTGGATGGATTGTGTCAAGTCAAGTTAGTTTAAATAATACAAGCAGATGATAGCCTTCAAGAAAAACTTGCATTAATTCACATTCTATAAGAACTGAACTTTGCTTCGGCAGACAGAGAATTTGAAAACTTCCCTACATTTTTGTCGCTTTCCTTCGGGATTTAGATGGATTGTGTCGAGTCAAGTTAGTTTAAATAATACAAGCAGATGATGGTGTTGCGCCAGCTGCTTTTGCATAATAAGCAGTGTCTAAGTTCAAATGTGTGGGCCTCCTCGTCTTTTTCAACTAATCTGATATAGTTTTTGTCTTTGTTCCCCTTATTTAACTTACCTATTTCTTTCCTCTCCAGTTTGTCGACGATGACAACAAGTGCTACTTGGAGATCAACTACACCTTCGATATCCGGAAGGATTGGTAGTTAGAAGAAGAGTTTTTGTGCTCTCCGGCTTTATTCGCACCGATGTTGCTTGCTTTCTAGTTTGAGACTGGTAAAATTCAGTTTGTGTAATCTGTTTCTGGCTGTAGGATGGGTCACTTTAAGCAATAAAGGGGAGGATTTACATCAGAAAGGCGGTTCAAACGTATAGAATTTAGAACCTGAACATTATTTGCGGTAGTTCTTTCGTTAAAAGATCGAGTTGGTTTCATCTGAATATTCTTCTATCTCTGCTCCGTTCTCCTAATCGCATCACACGTTGGAGTACAGTTTTCTCCATCGAAAACTTGAGCCGAACAGTCGATTCTTTATGTGAATGAAGGAAGAAGCAGTGCAGAAATTAGACATCTCCCATCTTGTTTCTTCAACTTTGAAGCTGCAAAATTCTGGGATTGTCTCTTAATTCACTTGGTGAGACCCCTCTGGTGTTTGTCTGTCATAATCATTCAGTTGGTCTTAATCTTTTTTGGGTGGTCCCTTTCCACTGCTACTCTTACTTTTCTAATGATGACTCAGCAGGCACTACCATGTTCATTATAAGTAGTTGATAATGAGAGTTATTGTTGATAGGGACGAGAATTACTTTTGCCCACCCAATTAATCATTGAATTATCAGACAAAGAACAGTTTTGTTCAGCAATTGAGCTTAATGAGAACTTGAGAGAGCTTTTTTAGCACAAGCTTTGGACTCTGCAACTCTTGGATGCCTCTCAAGTCTCAACATGGATGGACGTAATCGTTGGATGGAAATGCAATAGATCTCAACCGTTTATAACAAACTTCAGCCAGGACGGTTGTGATTTTTTGCTTTTGGATCTAACGGTAAAAGTATATGGCAGCCCGATTCCGGGGAAGGGAATTATATTTTTGCCTCCTGAGTTTTAGGAATTTTGGCAAGTTGCCCCTTGCAATTTCAATTTTGCAACTTGCCCGTGACTTTTTGAAATTGGCGTTGGCTCTAGCCAAATTTGTTCTCACATATCCGATCATGTTATTGCATGTGACCAGTTATGGAAGATAGATTGGTTACATATAATCTATATACAAGAAATATAAGGACTACTCAACAATATATTTTAGCACTATATAACGACGTACATTTGGCATTGACTTCAGTCAAATTTTTTGGGTGATTGATTTCAGGGTGGGTATGTTCCAGATCAAGAACTTGAAACCCTTCCCCGTTTGCCCCAAAACCTATTTTGAAACCTATCTTGTTTTCCGGATACTTTGGAACTTGTTTTGGAACGTATCTTGTTTTTCTAGTCTGGTTTCAAGATCTACTTGAGAACTTGTTTTTCCTTTGTTCCTTTTTTATGGTTTCATTTTCCAGCAAAATAATATGCATAGCAATAAAATGATTCAAAATAAAGATGAAAAACAAAATCACTATTCGCCAAAATTAACAATCTCTAAAAGGAATTCGAAAAGGAGTGCTACTCTCTTGCTGAGGTCACGAGTGTTGAGGTAGATTTTAGGAGGCAAACACTATGGTGTTTGTCTTTTTCGGTCATGAAACCGGTTCCATAACCCGTCCGGGTCGATTCTCGGGTGGATATTCACTCGGAACACAAGAACCGGACTTGTTTCAACTGGCTTCGAAAATTTGGAACCGGTTCCATCCTAAACCTGTTTTTTGGATTGTCCCGGTCCACTTCTCGGGTAGAGCTAATCCGGTTTGCACACCCCTTAAAATTTTTGTCGGAACTTTAGCCGCATGTCCTCACATACGATGGATCTCTAAATTATTCTTTCGTTGACAAATTTACCTACTGTAATTAGTCCCGTGCTGTCACGTCGTCGAAGCTCCAAGAAAACTATCAGCCGAAGTCAACGCCACGCGACGCATTTTGCAACCGAATCGTAATCCGGGGGGGCCAATTTGCGACAGCGCGCGGAAAACTTGGGGGGGGGGGGGAATGTGATTTGCGTGTGGCGGGCAGGAGGGATCATGAACTCGCCCAAAGCGATCATGAACTCGCCCAAAGCGACGTGCTTTCATGAGTGTGCACCGCCAAATAAAGCAAAAAAATTAGGAGTCGCCTGTTGCTTGCTCCTGGATCCACTTTCCCAAAACGAAATCCCGCTTGACAAGGAAAGAAAGGTAGATCCCGAGCCGCAAAAGTCAGCAATTTTGGACCCATGGGTTGGTGCGTTGTGCAAGTGCTTGTCTGAGAGCGGCTTTCGAATGATGATCCTACTGCTCGTGGCGCGGTCTCGGCTTCCCGCTTCTTCGAGGAAGCGTCGGGTTTTCGGAGCCGAGGAAGCCGGAGCTGCTTTCGCAGCCTCGAGTCTGGACGTGGATGGTGTAATGCGTTCCGGAATTGGAGATTACAGATGAGTTATTAGTCTGGTAGATAAAAACTGGTTCAGGGGTGCTTCCCTTGTCTCTCATTTTCGCTCTCCGAAGCACCACGTAAGTGTTTTTTTTTTTTTTAAGGAGCTTGAGCAACTTTCAACCTTGTAACTGGTCAGAGAAGCCATAGGGGCCTTGCTAATGAATGATAATTGAGCAGGACCATGTGTTATGAATTAGGCGTCGTCATCACGCGGCGCTATCGACACGAATTTGCGATCAAGCATGATTGATATTCTCAAGAGATTGTATCCAGATAGATTGAAACGCATGAGCAAGACTAGATTGATAGACAAGGATTGAGAAAAACGAGTTTTCCGGCGAACCCGGCTTCTCGTGCGCCGGGCAATATGTGTTTTAAATGGAACAAGTTTGTCTTCATTTCCCCTGGTTGGATAGGTAGAGATTATCCCCCGTCTTTTAAGTTTTTACAAGCTCATCCTGCCCATAACCACCAAAAAAAAATCACAAACAGTTGACATATACTCAGTCATCAGCTTCTGTGAACTTTCGGAACTTGACTGCACAGGCATTTTATCGGTCCAGTTTCCGAAAGTAATCCGATTTCCAGGAAGGAAAAGATCAACACTGTTTAATGGTTGGTGTGAAGTTAATGCTTATTTTCAGGAGTTGCTCTCAAGTGCGGGCCGAAGAAATTGTGCAAGTTTCCACCAAAAGTCTGATCACGAGATAGCCCCGTTATGACTGGGGATCATGAAGATGGTGATCGAAAGGGAGGACAAAAATGGCGTGTTTCCGAGAAGCATGAGACCCCGATATCGTGTCACGGCCAATGGCCAGGTGCTTAGGGCCTATTTGATAACGTTTCTGTTCCAAAAAAGTAATTTTAATTAGAATCAATTTTTTTATTCTGTCCCTTGATGAGTTTTAGAGAAATAGAAATGTTTTTGATAAATGCATAAAATTTCTGTTCTATGAACAGAAAACGCGTTTGATACTGTATAAATTTCTATTCTAAAAAATATTTTCTCTTTCAAATTTGTCATTTAAATCAAATATTACCTAATCACATATGATGACTTTCTTTAGACCTCATAGTTGCGATTCTCTTGCACCATGACATCTTTTTGGCCAAAATGGATGCTTCAAATGCGGATGGTCATTGATGCTGCATAGTACTCTGGCAACAAATCAAGCGAGGTTTAGAAAAATCACCAAAAATAGGATTGGCGAATTGAATGGATCTATTTCCTACATTTTGAGATTTTTCGGGAATTTTCATAACGATGTGTCCATGAGGGGCAAAATCATTATTTGAGAGAAATTGGAAGGAAAAATCATCAAAATAGGATTGGGCAATTGAAATGACACATCTCCTAATTTTTTTTAGTTTTATTTGAAAATTTTGAAAATTTTCTGATTTTTTTCCATTTTTTAAGAATTTTTTTTATGAATTTTCCATTTTTGTATTTTTTAATCATTTTCTGATTTTTTATTTTTCTATTAATTTCTGAAAATAAAAAAATTATTCAGACCGGATCAGTTGACCTAGCCGTGCCTCACAAGCGTTTCAACAAAATGAGAGAGACTATCGTTGCCTTTTTTATTCTCAAAAAGCATTCTCTTTCTTGATAAACAACTTTCTTTTTGTGTCTCGAGAGTAGAATTAGAATTAGAGTCTTTACTTTATTAAATGTGTTTTCGATTTTTTTTTTTTTTTGTGTTCCGGAGAACAGCAATAGAGGAGCACAAATGCTACTAAACAGGCCCTTAAGGTAGATTAGCAGGGTCACCCGGTTCGAGATGGCGCTATGTTAATCTCCCACTCGCGGGGCAGGCTTTCGACGTCACGAGGGATGACTCGAATTGCTGATTCGCTGTGGCATACAATTATTACATCCTTGAAGTTCAAATTTTGCCGGATCGGATCGGTAGGTCTGTTCGAAACATTTCGCCGGTTCGCGTTACATAACTTCCTGCGGAAATTTGCGAGGACAAGCTTAAGCTGAATAACAAAATGTCCCTCTGCAGACTGCAGATGTTGGAGCTGAAGCTGAATAACACAGTAACTGCTTGCTATTCTGCATTACCACAGGTTTAAGGACAAGCTTGGCAATGATTTTTTCTCCTGCCCATTCTTGATTCTCACGTTTGTAGGTATCACTGTATGTAGAATAACACCTCGTTCCTCTCGGGTAGTCCTATGTACCAGAGAAATTTAGCTGGGACCGCCGGTATTTCGAGGACGAGATGCGCACAACCAAGGCCGTGCCGGAAAACGACTTTTCCCAAAAAGAGTGTCCGCGGGGGATCCCGATGCAATGGGCGGTTAATCAATCGGGTCGCATTGATGTTGATCGAACTCGAAAGGTGCTTCTTGATCTGCCATTTCCTTTGTGCCTCGCCGTTCTTAACGTGATCGGCACAAAAACTCCCAGTCAAAAGTGTCGAGCTCGATGAAGGAATGCGGGGTCAACATTGTTCATGATGGTAAACCCGGTATATGGTCATGCAGGGCAACTAAGTACAGAGGAAGTCAGATGAAGCCGATGACAATTTTCCCTACGCCATCTCTTTTCAATACTTAAAGAGGGAACCAACAGATTGAATCAATCACAATGTTGAGCATTAGATACATACATATGGGAAAATGACAAAAATGGCTATTGAACTTTGGCTCAATATGTAATGTCATTCATGAACTTTTGATTTGCAATAATATGATCGCTAAACTTTAGCCCCATTGTAGTATTATAATTGAACTTTTGATTTGTATGATGTGACCTCTAAACTTTTGGTATATGTTCAATTCAGTCCATGAAATATATAATATTCAATGTCGCCATATCATAACTCTTCTTCTTTGTTTTGTCAAAATAACATTTATTTTATTCACTTTCTCGTGATAGAAGAGAAACATCGCAGTTCAATTGCAAAAACGAAAATAAATCCCCATCAAACGAGCTCAAGACAACAAGGAAAATCATCAAAATAAGGTTATGGGTCACACGCTCAAAGAGCACATATATGATTTCTTAACATCATAATATGTGACCGATCACCGAATCCGTCTTCAATAATGAGGCATACTAAGAATTCCATCTGTTGTACAGTTTTGCCTTTTGGTGATATGCATATGGGTTTGGCATCCATAACACCACCACCGAACAGAGCGAAAAAGATCGAAGAAGCATACATTTGACATTTGCGAGAGTAAAAACCTCACGCAGCTCCTCTGATCTCACTTAAAACTAGACTTGTTCACTAACAAAACTCAAGAAGTGCGAAACCCCGAAAACATATAGCCAAAAAAATCCCAAATCTAAATTAGATCGATAAAAATCTCCTCAAAAATGAGAGAGAGAAAACTTTCAAATCTAGACTGAATCGGAAGAAAAAAGTTCTTAAATAAGAGGAAAACAAGAAAATGAAATAGAAATTCAAGTAGATAAAGAAAAGGTGGAAGGGTTGGAGAGGTTCGGCTCAAACACTCCTATTCATGGAGGTTGAAGAAGAAAGTGTGCGAAGAAGAGAGAGAAGACCTTGGGCCGGCTAGACCTCTCAAGTCTCCGCGGATTAAAGGATCGACCGATCGGTCAAGATGGTTTACAACGAATGTCATTTAATAATTCAAGTTAAAGGAATTTGTGACACATTTGAACGGTGGACGAAAAAAGAAAGTTACATGTGAATCACCTTCGTAAGATATTCAACTCAAATTTAAGCTAGGGGTGTACGAGAGAGAGACAGAGACTGTGTTTTGCAACAAACTTTCCAGTCAAAAATTTCGAGCTCGACTATTAATTTAGTGCTTGACTGTTGACTTGGAAAGGGCCAGGTAGTGGAGCTACACAATAAAATGGAAACCAACAAGGGCTATTACATCCAAGACGAATGACCCCCACCCACTAAAGAGGTCACCAATCAAGGCTTTTTCACACCCTTTGAAAGTTGTCACAAACAGGGATTAGTCGCAAATCGAACTTGAGATGTTCTGTCAGGCGAACGGGGTCCCCCCGAAAGATTCGAATTTGGGACCTTTAGCTCCGATTTTATCACTTGAATCAATCTGTAAGAATTGCCTGTTACCTACTATTCTGAAAACTTTAATTTTTGTGTTGAATTTGTTTAGCGAGATAAATCACGTGGCGCTTACCATCGTCTGCAGGTGGGGTCTCAAAGGCCTAGCCATCCGATATGTTAGCGAAAGGTTGCGGCGTTCATATCTTTTCCACGGCATGTCAAGAAGGTGCAGCCCCATGTTCGATCGAATAAAATGTCGGGAGCTCGCATTCATCTCTTGGGTACCAAACTAGTTGACCTCATGACCATCGAAACCGGATTAGGGCGTCTCCATGGCACAATACGCGCGAGACCTTAGTTTAATAAAACCATGTTAACAATCACTCAATAGCCGGTGCTCGAGGACTAAGCTTGACGGCAGACGCAATTTGCTAAAAAAATTGTGAAGGATGTTGGGTATGTACAGTACAACAAGCAGTTAAATATTTGATCCATGGCCCGGATCCAGAAACCCGGATCGATCCATGGCCACGAACAAGTGGGCACTTAATCAAATGGGGCTATACTGATAGACCAACAAGAGTCTACCCGTACCACAGGACTTATAGTATCAATTCCCCTGAATTGGCATTTTTCATTATCTAATATTTTTGTGCGGTGATGTTCCATGCTATGGATTCGATTCCATGTCCATAGGTTCCAATGTACGAGACAACTTCCTCCTCCGTAAGGAATTCTTCCAAAATTTCCGATCCTATCTGATTAATTGGGTAGATCAATCAAAGAATGATCAAAATATCAAAGTATATTGTCTCTTCTTAGACTAATAGCCCTGTGACTTTGAGAGAAGGGGCCTCCATCTTTGGATAATTCGTCAACCCCATAAATAACTATAATGTCCTAAAATTTTTCTCTTCTCACCACCTCTAGAATGCACCCTTATATAGAGAGAAAGGCGCTTTCACATTTTTTAAACTCAGCGCGAAGTAGGGTTATATATATATATATATATATATATATATATATATATCTATTTTATATGAAAAAGAGTCATTTGAAGTAGAATAAGGTTTGGAAGATCGAAGAAAGAAAAACTTCCTCCATGTTTCACATCATCAAGGTCTCTTGCCTTTCCAAGTGCTCCATTTTATTTCCATTAAGGCAAATCTAACTTGTGCTCAAGAGATAGCTACCCATACACTGACGGCATGCTTAACACATGCAAGTCGGACAGGAAGTGGTTAGATTAGGGAAACCACAGAAAAATGAAGATTAATTACCATATAGAACATAAAATTTTTCCGCCATTCCTTATAGCCACCGCAACAAGCAATGAAACAAAAAAAAAAAAAAGGCACCTATTTTCTCTGATAGACGGTCAGAACTTCATCTGAGTTCGAATCCTACTAATCCTTTCCCTTTTGAGCCGATTGTGGGCGAGGAGGGATCCTTTATAACATCAAGGCTGATAAGTCATTGGTTCACACAATTGTCCATGTGCCGATAGAAGATTCAGCTCTTTGTTGTTCAAAACGAATGCTTTCGTTTTTGTAATTTTTTAATTATTCCAAGGTCTTATAAGTTGAATTAATTCGTCGGAGCCCACAGGAAAATGTGGCTCAACCTCTCTCATTCATACCAATCACATCACATGTACCAATCTACCGATCTATGTAAGCCTTCACTATGTGTCCCTTGGAAACATTGGGGTCACATTAGAGGAGTAATACTAAAGTATCC
>JAGVVM010005676.1:0-31421 GCA_019149425.1 Psidium friedrichsthalianum | reverse complement strand
AATATTTTGACTGGACCAAAGTCACGAAAACAAAGGAGTTTAAGTTTCTGATGAAGCATGTCAACTATGGCTAATGGGAAAAGGACACTGTAAATATCAAAAGTTATATACATGGATCATTTTGGTGTAAAAAATTTTTTGCCAAGTCATTTTAGTGTCGAGTCGAAGACAAAAATCACTTGATACCTATTCTAGTCAACAGTGCCACATATAATTGATAAATAGGTTTTTAATGTAAATGACATTTTAAAAATAAGTCCACTTTGGCTGCCACGTGAAATTTCTGCACTTTAAAACAAATTAAAATAATTCGAATTCAAGTTTAAAAATTATCTAAAATTTAAATTCATTTAAAATAAAATTTTTTTGAAAATAAAATTAAAATAAGCTAAAAATTCAACAAAAAACCTTAAAACTTCAAATGATTAAGTTTTTTTTTTAGTTTTTAGTTTTTTGTTACATTTCTAACCTAATTTTCAATTTTAGAATTTGTTTTATTTTTTGTAAATTGATTAAGTTTGTATTCTTATTTTTATTTTTATTTTCAATTTTTACCTTTTTAATTATTGACTGAACCTCGTCCGGCTTCAAATATTAATAAAATAATGCCACGTTACAATTTCGACGGAGCAAATCGGACTTCATACCAAAGCGATCATCTTAAAGCACTTAAATGATTCATTGAAACTTTTGGCACTAAAATGATTTTCGTACATAATTTTTTTTTTACCAAAAGTGTTTTTTTCCTAGCTAATCCCACTTCGAGAGTTTGGATCCCATAATCACCCTTGTTTATTGCTGATATTTACAGAAATAGCCATTTCAATATTCAAACCCTAATCTCGTCGTCTTTCTTATCGTGGCGGTTCTTCTGCAAGGTCGAAGGTCCGGGTCCCTCTACTTCACTCTCCTTATCTCTGTCTCTCTCTGCAACAGGCGGTTTCCTTCCAACTAACTCCAGCGACTTGCGGTTAACTCCGGCAGGTAACTCCCGCTCTGTCGTTCCGTCTCGGTACATTTCATGGTCTGCGAGCTGTGTAGCAGCCGTATTTTTGTCAAGCTGTATCTTTGAATTGCTGCGTTGGTCGTTCTTTCCTTCTGAAAACTGTCCTGAATGCTGCGTTTTTGTTCAGTTTGCTGATTTTGGTGATGCCATGTAGGATAAATTGAAAAAAGAAGGAATGTGTGTGTGTGTGTGTGTGTGTGTGTGTGTGTGTGTGTGTGTGTGTTTTTTACCCGGGGGGGGGGGTGTGGCGTGGTTGGTGTTCTCATTAAAAAGTTGGTTTTTGGTGTGGTGGCATTTACTGGGAATCGTGAATTACCTCCATACGCTAGATAGTGCAGAGCGTACGATATGCAGCTGGTGAAAAAGATGAAACTGATTGCCTAGAGATGATATGCACTAGAGTTTAAACTCTGGACGTTGTTCGGAGTACAAACTTCTCACACTCTGGATACAAGATCATTTGCTGATTTTGGTTGATGCATGCAGGACAATTTGAAAAAAATGGGTTTTCTCACTAATAAGTTGGTTTTTGATGTGTAGTGGCATTTTCCTGACTTGTGGATTACCCCATACGCTAGATACTGCAGAGCATACAATATACAGCTGGTGAAACATGAAACTTGAATGCCTAGAGATTATATACAATACCGGGTTTAATTCTGTGGACTTTTCTCATCACAAGATCGTACATCTGCTCATATAGCGATATGCAGTTATTTCTATATCTCTGATGCTTGTTTGTCGTGATTGAGTGGTTGCTCTTGCCTGTGGGGATGTGCACGTTGCCACTAACTACTAGTTTACTACTAGAAATTAACTAGGAAAAGATTTGTATTGGTAGTTTTGGAAGGAACTAACTGATTTTGTTAGCACTATAAAGTATTTTATGCATAATTGTGTAAACATTGATTCTTCATGAGTTCATGTGTAAGACTTGTTATATTTCTTAAGTGTTTTCTAGGTTTTATTTCTTTTACTTACTTGGGGGCATTATGGTCATTGTACAAGTTATTATATATATATTGCGATAGGTCTAGGGGTGAATACACACAGAAATTGAAAGCTGTTCTTTTTGGCTTTACGTTTGCTTCTCTCTCTCTCTTCATCTCCTCTCGTTTTCTCCTCTTTCCTTCTCCTCTCTTGCCTACATTCCACAGGCTCTTTAATCAGCTTTGTGACATGGTATCAGAGCGGATCTAACTACCTGATTCCTTGATCGTGTCGCTGGTTTGAGAGTCCCCTAATACCCTTTTCCTTCTCTGGTGTGCAGCCACCTAAAGCTGCAATTTTTATCTATTTCTTTTCTAGTCTCGCTTCATATAAGACTAGGAGAAATCAAATCCATCAGGTTCTCTTTGCGGCTATGGATTTGTTTGCGGCTATGGATTACAACACTTACTAATCAGCGGATTCAAGGGTCAGAATATTTCGTTGATCATGGTTGACTGGTATTGTATGATTTTCATCAAAAATACATGATTGTTGGTATTGATTATACCGAGCGAAGGGCTGTTTTATATTTTGCGCTGAAGTTTCAATCCTCTTGATCTGTGGTAGATATATATTTATTTGGAGATTATCGTCATGAGTACTAGTAAGTCTTCACCAGACAGTATTTAATGTTCAGATTACCACTATTAAATTAAATGGAGCCTCTAATTACTTGTTATGGGCTCAAGTGTTTTGACTTTTGTTGGTCCATTGAATTCACAGGACAACTTAAAGAGAAGTTCTCAAGCCATAATGCAGGCTTGTAATGGAGCTGCAGTGACGGGGTCCCTGCAACAACATCTACGGACCAAGCCATCTGCCTTCCCTCCAAAAGGCTTTAATTTCAATGGATTTCCTCATCAGATAAATCCAACTTCAGTTAAGCCTCAATTAGCCCATATTAAAGCAAGTCTGGTTACTGGTCAGCCGCCCTCTTCAGTGTCTGTCCCTGTTGGTGAAGCAGAAGGTGACTTTTCTTTAACAACTTCATTGTCCTTGTGTGAATGTGTAAAAGGAATATTAAATGCATAAGCCATTCGGATTTATCAAAAATTTTAAATCCTGCTTATCAGGTAGAAGAAGCAGCTTTATAGATTATAGTTTGAGTGAAGCTGATCCTGAAGTGCGCAAAATTATTGACAAGGAGAAGGAGAGGCAGTTCAAAAGCCTTGAGCTTATTGCGTCAGAAAATTTTACATCACGGGCAGTCATGGAGGCGGTTGGATCGTGCCTCACAAATAAATATTCTGAGGGTTGCCTGGTAAAAGGCAAGCTAACCTAAATTTAAAGTTTCATCGGCATTTTTTTGCCCTCTTACCCACTTTCAAGATGTGACATGGCTAATGTTATTATAAATCTCACAGGTATTATGGCGGCAACGAGCATATTGATGAGCTTGAAACATTGTGTCAGAAAAGGGCTTTGGCTGCATTTCACCTGGATCCAAAGAAATGGGGTGTTAATGTTCAACCTTTATCTGGTTCTCCTGCCAATTTTGAGGTTTACACTGCACTTCTCAGTCCCCATGACAGGATAATGGTGCCTTCTCTCTCCCTTTCTCTCTGCATTTATGCTTCTTTTTTCCATCCTTTAGGTTTTCTCAATCAATTGCAGCTGAAGTTTTATCTTGTTTATCCAACTTAGGGTTTGGACTTGCCTCATGGCGGGCACTTGTCTCATGGCTTCATGACTCCCAAACGACGGGTTTCTGGCACATCAATATACTTTGAATCAATGCCTTATAGACTTGATGAATTAACAGGTGATGTACCTTTTTTCTGAGTCTCAACTTGATGTCCAGGTTATGCTTGTGTGGTTTCTCTTAAGTTTGGCATGCTAATTTTGTGCACTATCTATAACAGGCCTCGTTGATTACAACATGCTTGAGAAAACAGCCACTCTCTTTAGGCCTAAACTAATAATTGCCGGTGCCAGTGCCTACCCCCGAGATTTTGACTATGCTCGTATGAGGAAGGTAAGGGTTACAATTATTCCGATGGGTTTAGCTTTCCATTAGATTGCATGACCAAGAAACTCATTTTACTTCTCTGGCTGTTGAATAATCTTGAAATGATATGCATGTGAAGATTGCAGATGCAGTTGGTGCTTTTCTTATGATGGATATGGCACACATAAGTGGTCTTGTTGCTGCTTCTGTGTTAGCTGACCCCTTTGAGTACTGCGATATAGTGACGACAACAACACACAAGGTGCTGATTGTTTCTTCCTTCGATCTCCGTATTGTAGATCTTTTTTTATTGTAAGACCTACGTGTTTATATGCAACTGTAGCCCATTCATGGTTGCAGGAATGTCTTGTTGCTTTTTTTTATTGGAAGAAAGCTATTCTATGTCTGGTGGTCGAATATCTACAAGCTACTTACTTTTGCAGCCGTTAATCTTTCTCTTCTTTCTCATCTTCTCCTCTATCGTATTTTATTGGTCCAGAAAAATTATGGGAGAGAGAAGAAAAAAGAAAGAGAGGAGGAGAGATACGAGAGGTGGTGCTGGTCATCTCTTTTTTTGTATAATGCTTTTGCTTAGGTCTTCTGTATCAGTGCACTCACAATTGCCATACTGATCCTTGCCAAAAAAAAACAATTGCCATACTGATAAATTATCCATGTGGTTTTCTCTTAAAGCTGTTATAGCTAGGTCTGATAATATGAAACTTGTTCAGTCCTTGCGAGGGCCAAGAGGTGGCATGATCTTTTTCAAGAAGGAATCAGTTCTTGGAGTTGACTTAGAATCTGCCATCAATAATGCCGTTTTCCCAGGCTTACAGGTTTGTTGGAATTGTCTTTTTGCTCAATGTGATGTTTTTGAGTGGCTTTACTTTGCTGTGGCATTGCAACATTGACTTATGAATACAGGGTGGTCCTCATAACCACACAATTGGAGGACTTACAGTTTCCTTGCAGTTTGCCCAGTCACCTGAATTTAAAGCTTACCAGAACAAGGTATCTGATGTTCCTTCCTGGTCCGTTCTTGTCCAAGTGTGTCCTATAGATGCACTTTGTCTGGAGAAATTCTGAACAAAACATTCTTGCTGCTTTCTTAGGTTGTCTCTAATTGTAAAGCTCTTGCAAGCCGATTGACTGAATTAGGATACAAGCTGGTTTCTGGTGGGAGTGATAATCACCTTGTTCTTGTAGATCTGCGGCCACTGGTAAGTATCTTCTCCTCTCATGTCCTGGTTTCAGAGACTGATAGGTATAAGTCGAAACTTGTCGGCAACTTTTTTTTCGCCTAGCGGAATTTGGTAATCTTTTCGACCAGATTTCCCTGTATGAACTCTGGCAGAGCAAATTGTAGATTAATTTAATGAAGTAGCTAGATGCGGAGACTTCAAAAAGTTGACTAGTTATTTCCAGTCCCCTGGTTTTGTCCATGTTCAATCTGTCAAACCTAGTTAATCTTTCGAGCATCTAAGGTGGGTGGAAGCTGCTTACCTTTTTATCTCATTGAGCCTATTTCAATTATTAGGGGATTGATGGTGCTCGGGTGGAGAAAATTCTTGATATGGCTTCCATCACCCTCAACAAGAACTCAGTTCCTGGTAAGTTTTTAGTTTTGCTTGTACTCTATTTTTCTATGCGAATCTGTGTTTGTCGGGATCGAATTGCTAGTCCAGTTGAAGTAAACATCAATTATGTTTCTTTCGGAAGGTGACAAAAGTGCCCTAGTCCCTGGTGGCATACGGATTGGGTCACCTGCTATGACAACCCGAGGTTTTACCGAGGAAGAGTTCAAAGCAACTGCAGATTTTATCAATGAAGGCGTTCAAATTACCTTGAAGCTAAACGTGCCGCTCCAGGGTCAAAGCTTCAAGATTTTCTCAACTTTGTGAAATCTCCCGACTTCCCTTTAAAGGAAAAAGTTTCAGATCTTCGTCGGAGAGTGGAAGCTCTCACTACTATGTTCCCCCTCCCTGGACTGTAATTTTACTCCTAACCTTGGGTTGGGGTATAAAACAACGGGAGCTGATGTCAGAATGCTGCCACAATTTTGGTTCTGTGGGAAGTCCGCGTCTGCTTTGCAATTATTGTACAAGTCATGATTTTCTGTAATGGTTTCTATTGTACTAGTTGACACTTGACAGTTCAGAAAAGAAATAAGGTGGTCAAGCAAAGCTTCTGGTCTGTCATTTGCCATGCTTTCTCTTGAGTTTTCTCTGGAGTTTGGAAACTCTTTCTCCTGGGATGCACAAAAATGCAATGTTGCGGTATTAATGATTTCTGACTTTCCATCAAAAGGTGCTATGCTTAGTATGTCTCGTGCATGTGAGTCGGTATGACATTAATAATCCTGGAACTTTTGCTTGTCATACAATGTAATCTTTTAACTTTTTTCTACAATGTCGTTCTTAAGATTTTTAAATTGTGGTTGAGTTGGATCTTCAGTTATACTTGTAGTATGTGTTAACGTGACTGTTAAAAGTTACCGACCTATCATCGTTTCTTTTGTTCACAACTTTACTTGCTTGTTCAATTTCATCCTTAAAATATTATTATCTTTGTTTTTCTCTTCGTATAAGAATACATGTGAATTCTGGATTGTGTAATCCATTTGATTAACATGTTAAATCTGACTCTTAATATTATGACAGTAGTTAGTAAATCTTTTTTTTTTTTTGGGTTAAATCTAAATTTGACACGATACAATAGAGAGAGAACAAGAAAACATGATCAGAGATTAGATTGATATGGCGAGGACAAATCTGAAGATAATTTTTCGGATTTCGCCAATGGATTTAACGGATCGACTGCATTAAACAACTTTTGGAAAGATTGGGGACGACATCGAATGAAAAAGTTGTTCGGGAATGATATTGAGTCTTGGAAAAATAGTTCAAGGACTGCTAGTTCTTTAGCAGAGAAGGCAAGCATGCAAAATGTTCAACCAAGTTCAATCCCTGGTGCAGATAACTTCTTCTTTCTCAACTTTCGGAACGGCTATGTACATCCACAAGTTTATAGGGGCAAATGGACCTCGTTAGCAATTGAGAAATCAAAAGCATTCGTAAAGTCTCTTATCTTTTCCTTTTGTAGAATGAAAATGCACCCATTAATCAGCATGAAGTGCCCTGGACGTGCTTGAAAATCGGCGATTTGACTGTAAAATAATTATAAAACAGGGGCATAAATTGGGTACATACAAAGCGCAAATTTTTCTCTTGGAATTGACGTCGCCGAAGAGTAAACTATTTCCCTAGTGACGCTGGATATTCTGAGTTAACTCAGTGACCCGGAGACTTGTTTCTTTGGGGGCGTGATTACGCCTTCGTTCCAATCAACCGAATTCTGTTAGCTCCATTTGTTTCTAATTTTCTTTTTCTGGGTTCCATGGAATCGGCAAATGCAAAGGAAATGCAACCTCGGATTCGCTCACGCTGCCAAATGCCGATGTCTGGTATTTTCTCTAGCTGCCATTTTTATAGTTCTGGTCATGTCTCTACTCGACGCTCTCTTCTTGACGTTGCGAATGAAAAATCTGTCTCGGGTATTTCATCATCTTTATTGGCAAAAGTGCGCGTGACTGTCTGGGATGTCTCTGCAGAAACTATGCAATGCGTGGCACGACCAATGGTACTGGAAAAATTGATTTTTCTGGAGTCGAAGTACGAAAACCAATAGCCTGACAGCTAGTATGTGCGAATCTATGTTCATGACTCATTTTTTAGAGTCCTGAAGGATGGCTAGGAGAAATAGAACTTGGTTGCAGAATACTCTTTGGGGTTCCTCATCCCAACCAGGCAAGCTATCATAGCACGATTCTGAAGCAGCAGGAGAGTAACTGAGTAGGTTGCTAGATAAATACCAATAGTACCTCAGGATCGAGCTGGCTGATTAGGTGAGCTGACCATCATGAACTGATCAGGGACAATGTGTTTTCCTCATCAATCTTGACTGGAAAGTATGAAATTCTACTTATGAAGATTGCTTGTATGGTTAGCATTGATCAACCCATTTGACAGCATGGCAACTTGATCTTTACCCACTTAACCAAATCATGTTTGAATACCTTGCTATTGCTACTGCTTAAGATTTGACGTTGTATGTCCTCAGGTCTCTTGGAGACTACTTCCGCCAAAGGAAGTTTTGACAAAATATTCACGCAATTATGGAAACAGTGACGGTGATTTTACGTGCTTTTGAGTGGTAACTGTTAACTTTTTAACACCCAGCCAATATCCTGAAAACCGCAACCACAATATAAGCAACAGGGGTTTAGTTCACAAAGTGATAGCAATCCCTTGAGCCTGGAGGATGAATAATATTGGCTTACAGAGTTTAAAAAAGCAAGGTCACTCTGATGTTGACAGAGTCTACAGTTTATGATGAAAATAACAGACAAGTCTCAGTGCATTCTAAGCATATCATCCAAATTATATAGGCAGTTACAAAGCACCACCAAGATTATGAAGTCCTGTCCCAAACGGAACTATGTAAGTTCCTCCGAATGTGCCATTGAGACTTTAAAAGAATGGAGCTCTTTGAGGCTGCCCTTTTCTTCGGCGCAGTGCTTTGCTGGGCTGAGAAGCTTCACTTTGTTTTTCCTTTGTCGGAGCTTCGATGGAAAGATGTGAAGGCTCCTGGTCATTGGTTTTTCTCGAAAAAGCCATGACCTGAAGTTTTAATTTCTTCAGTGTAATGCCCATGGGATTTAGCCAAACATATTCTAATTGACCAGTATTTCTGCCATGGTTACCTTGCAAGAAATGGAGCAGTAATCATAGAGGTCAGGCTCCGATAGTCTTCTATTACAGATCTCACAGGATGTCTTACCATTTGATGTTGTTGGACCACTATGGGGAAGAGGGTTCAGGGCTATTACCAGTCTCTTGTTGGACTTGTATGGCTGAAACTTGGAAGACAACAAGATGCTTAAATGAAAAGGATAATGCCTTGCTATAACCCAGCAAATCAGAATGACAGCATCAACAATACTACGACCTCAAGTGCAATCTGTTCCCAATCCTATAGATGCGACCATCAATAGGAAATCTTGAAAGCATATTGTCATCTATCTTTCTATGTGTACTGAAAGTTGTATACCTATTCTTTTTTTGACATGCATGGAGGACTTATCAGAAAACCTATTAGATGGATATAAAAATGTAAGTTGCTTCTGCCTGTTCCTTATAATTTCTTGCAATGTACAATTAAGTATAATGTCTTAAAGGTGTCTTCTGCTTTGCCTCATGCATGCGCCTCTATGAGTGGACGAAGATCTTGTAACAGTGAAATTATAAAAATTCTGGAAACTTATCCTCAGCTGATGAGCACAATTCTAAGTGATAGATCCTGATGAAGATATCCCAGTTCTGATTGATTAATTATTGCATGAATCTCTCAACTGAAGAATCAGAAATAGTTTCCACTTACATTCTAAAGCTTGCATGAACACATTTATTTTTTCTGACGCAGAGGAACTATAAATGAGTTAGTATTTTGTAAGGCTTCCAACCTTTCAAATTCCAATTTTCAAAACTAAAAGCAAAGGCAAAATGGGTAAAAGTTGGAGTCTTCCCAAACACCCCCTTAACCTTTCCAAGATCTGTTACATGCTTTACATATGCATTTCTTTTAGCTAAATGATAAAATAATCCACATCTGCAGTTAGGTGTAGCTTTTAATAGAACAATGACCTCCATTGTTACAAAGGACAAGATCACAACTTGTTGCAGACACATCGCATGCTTGATGTCTTAAATAGAGTAGTGAACCATCCACAACTTTCCCTAATAAAATTTAGGTTCAACAAGCCCTTTTCAAATCGCGTATATAGCAACACAGCTAAATACCATCAATGAGTATTGAAACTTGCAAATTGTAGATTATATACGGGGTACCTGTATTCTAGAGCAATCGATATACTTTTCGATGGAGGAGAGGGAGACAACATCCTTGTAGACATGTCTGTAGATTTTAAGTATCTTGTGTTGGCGATGACTTCCTGAAGAGATGCAGTACTGACAAGCAGATGAATCACAGTTGATGCAATACTTATTTAAGTCATTCCTACGAATTGGGTGCGCTTCACATGATTGGAAGAAAGTCTTCTGGAGGAAAGAGTCGAGCCATTCTGGCTGTTGTTCTTGCAATGGTTTTCATTATCATCCTGTTAAAAAGACACGTTGATTAGACTTTGTACCCTTTTCTCTCCCTGGTAAAATTTCATACAAGAAACAATACAAGCTAAAATTGGAATCTATACAAATGTTAGCAGGACAGAGGAATTAAAATAACATGAACTGAAAGAAATCTATTAACATTTTAAAGGATATGAGTTTAACATTTTGAAGGATATCATAACTCATGTTCTGGATAAAAAGCATGGAAGGGAAGCTGGAGCTTACGATCTATTGAATAAAAGAATGGCTATGCCTGCTCCAAGAAAGCTGGTCCTTATTCAGGGGATTAATCCATTTTGTGGGGGAGTCAGCTTAAGGTTCAGGTTTCTCTGAAACCTATGTGGAGATTTTGTTTGTTATGTCTTGCTCTTCTTAGTGAAGTTAGTGCTCTTCATTATCATTCTTTTTTTTTTTATTTGGTCAGACATTATTATTCATGAAAATACAGCTTCCTCCTATCTTGATTTACTTGCATTCTTTCTTTTTTTTTTTGCCCATAGGATATGGCCAAATGAGAATCTACTTCCGCTTCGCCCATCTGTTATACCTTTTTCATTGGTCTACTTTAACCATTGCTGGTATAGGTTTTTTTTGCTACCTGAGAGATTATCAAGGGAGTCTAAGGGATATGAAGTTTATGCATCTCCATTGAAGGAAATTTCTCATTCAGCAAATTATGTTACTCATGGCAATGAGACAGGAAGGCATGTACCTAACTATCAGTCAAAGATAATTTTCACGATAACAGGTATTTGTTGGTTTTCATAGGTATATGACGCAAAGCTTTCTTGAGATATGCTAATAAGCATCATACAAAGATATGCTAAAAGAAAGCTCTTTTCTATTCTATAGTGGTCGTTTATAGAGAAATGGACATATCATTGACTATCCGACAAGCTCTATTCTGAGCAAAACAACAGCTCTTGGTCTTTACAGTTATGTGGTTCAAAGATATCTAGACAAATGCTCAAAAGACCAATAGCAGATGTACACTGAAACTAAAGCCATGTAAATTTTTCGACTCAATAGTGGGAAGACAGAACTGAGGTTGCAAATGTGACAATTTTTTATTGTATTTCACATAGAAAGTGATCTCTGTGGCACCGGGAATACATATTGTATGTAGAGGTCTTAGCCATTTCATGTTAAAGTATCTGTTTGATCTAATCATTTGACCTTTGCAGAAGAGAAAAATCAGATCTCTTAAGTCATATTTCACACTAGTTTTAATGGTACTATGCATTTTTTATCCTATATCTATGTGCAGGTGCAATGATTTCTTGTGATATTATCACCTCCTGTATGCTGACTGATAGTTTAATGACAAAATCAAGATACACATCAGCAACTTCAAGGCGTTTTTTGGCAAGAGAAATTAATCTCCTGTGAAAATATTCTGTGATGACAAAAGGTCGGTACTTGTACCGTTGTTTGTGTCTTTTGGTCAAAAAGTCAAGCTAGTTTATCATTCAACTGTGCATAAGTGTGAATTTTATTTCTGATGGCCACAGATCTTAATCTTTTTTTCTTTTTTGCACTTTAATCTGTCGTGGAGACTAGGAAGTAGTCAAAATAAATTGGTAGATAAGTTCTTCCGTGACCTAATCTAGTTAATGTTACACAATAAAAAATTGACTGCACTTAAAGAATGAAGATCAAGGAGCCTTAAGGAATGATCTGATGCTACAAAGCAGTTGAAGGTAAGTAATGAAAGGTTTTCATGTATATACAAGAGAAAACATCGAAAACATTAGCTGTCTCGCACATGGTGCACTAAGTGAGAAGGAGGAAGACTTGCCATTTTTCTTGTCAGAACAAAATCAGTCCTGGATCTCAAGGTGTTGCAGAAATGGAAGCGTAGCCCGGAAATTGAAGAAGAATCGTGCAAGGGATCATGAAGACAATACCGAGCGCATGATCGTATACACTATCAGGAAGACGACGGTAGGAACAGGAATTATCAATGAAAGAAAATTTTATATAACGGACTTGGTGATGACACCAAGGCAAGTAATTCCCTAGATTTATTTCTCCTTTATTCATCAGTAATTAGCTGCATTGTTAAGAGACATCTGTTAATGTCAGAATGGTTAAGTCTTCTTTCATGACATGTAAGATAATTAACACTGCCTTTTCTGCATATTGATGAACAGAATAGTTAATGATATGATTTGTATGTCCATATAGAGATGCCATGATATCCTCGTGATGCTTTTTGCTTCTGATTCAACAATTAATATGGGTTTTGTCTGCTAAGTGAATCTGGCCGGATTCGGGGAATCAGTCATGTCACACCAAACATCCCACTCTACAGCTGTTGAGACCTCAATCCATTTGTTCATTGCTGTTTGGATGATGAATGTCTATCTCGCCATTTTTCATGACCTCTTCAACTTACTAGAGATATACCAACATAGGCCATTCTTTTGATCTCCACTGTCGTAGAGTTTTATAGATGATTAAAGGGTGATTATTTGGCAAAAACAGCTGCAATGGGCTTGGTTGATCTTGAAAATTACAGTTGCTTTTTACCGATGATTTCATCGACTGGGTGATGTGTCAAGATTTCGACCTGAAAAAGGATCAGTTTGAACAAGCGGAGTGGTTATAACTGCAGGTGCAAGGTCTTCAAGACTTTCACAATTTATTTCGAAGCTTATTTATTTTGCCCCCCTCTCATTTCTTTTCTTTTATTCTGTTTTTTTTTCTTCTTTTTTGATGCCTCGGAAAAAAATTTAAACTCTTCTAGGTGTTGCTAAAAACGTTTGCACAGTGGGGCTGCTGTTTTCCAGTTAGAGTATTGATTTCCATATGAGAGAAAATCCATATAAGGAAAATCCAAAAGAAAACAAAGATACAGAAGAAGATTACATGCCCGTGCATTAGCACTCTGTTGTTGATTTTCCGAACAAGCCTTCAGGGACTAATTTCCAGTCAAAGGTCAACTAAACTGAAGGTGTCATTGGAGGAAAACAATGTGGATCACCATGAGTTCTTCAATGGCTTCTCCAGCAAAGCAGAGAGGTACAATCTCTTGAAGCTCGGGCCCGCGGTCAAGCTTCCTCCCCACAACCCACTTCAGCTTGTTTGAAGCCAATACTCTGAATCACCGGTGCATACACTTTCTCCACTGATCACCGGAACAAAAGAAATGGTCCAGCAAACAACCCTCCAGGCCCTCAACACTCTGTACACATCGAACAGCAGGAAATGCAGGAGTGTTGTGGGGATCCAGTTACTCAACACGTGCATTGAGTGCACAATGTCAAGAGTGTTGTCAAAAAATGGCAGCCTCTGGGAGATGCTTATGTACAGAGGCACAACTCCCCTGGAAGCAATGAAGCTATTGAAAGGGCATTCAGGTTCATGGGGTGGTCACAATGGTTATGTTCCTCTGCATCATCCGGACGGCGAACGTGGCCACGCCACCGCCGATGTCTAGCCCAATCCTGATCGTCCCAGTGGTTTCGTTGCCAGGACTTCATCAATGGTGAAGTCAAGGTTCGCCATGGCTCTCAGTTGCGGTCCACCCGGGACTTCTCCCGCCCCTCTAGTCAAAGCAGTCCTTGCAGTCGTCAAAGCCTTTATGCCGGTGCTTCGGTTGATGAGGCAGTCGTAGTCCTTGCACTTGTAGGCAGTCCCACCACTGAGTTGTCGGAAGGAGTTGTCCAGATGCACGTTGGATAAGGATAAGGCTCAACATAGTCGGGAGGCGCAGCGGGGCGGCAACGGCGGCGGGGGAGGGGCTCGCAGCCACGTAGGAGTAACTTCTGCGCGAGGAGCTCGTCGTCGGGGCAGGATCCATTGACACGGTATGTCATGAAGTGGTGGAGATCGTCTGGGAACCTTGTGCAGCCGCTGCCAACAGGAGGGAAGATTTTATCGGAGCAAAGTTGGAGTTGACACCGAAGGGAGGGATTGACCTGATGTAAAGGCGAGGAACTCAGGGGGAGATTCTTCGGTGGTGTCAGACTGCTTGAATTCATCGTGCAAGACTGTGGTGGAGGGAATGCTATCTGTTGAGGTGGCTCTACCAGTGGTGGCCAGGACGGAGGAAGTGAGGGAGCAAGAGGAGTAGAAGGCGGTGGAGAGGAAGAAGGTGAGGAGATTGGTGGAGAGGAGGACGACGAAGAAGAGAACGGTGGAGAGAGAGCGGGGCTTGTGACGGCGAGGTGAGTCCATCCCTGATCCAATTGGTGTTGCAAGTCCTTCCTACTTTTGCACACCAATGGTTGCACTCAGAAATGGACTCAGCAGTGAGTATGGTTTTAGCAGTTTGCAGGGTTCAGGTGCTTTGTAGCATATGGAACAGTACAAGCAGCATTGACTGAATACTAGAGTTTCATTTAGAGAGGCATCGATGTGATTACTTTCCAATAAAGATGAGCAAAGAGGTGAGTCACAGTGGTGAGAAGCATTAAAGTAATGGATGCTTTGGTGAGGTTAGTAGGGGAACGTCAACGGTTGGGTGAAGTTTTGTTGTGCAGACATGAATCCATAGCTGCGGATCTCCTGTTCGATTCAACTCGAATGCAGAGGAAACCAAAGACCCGGAATTATGCGTCTGTGCAAGCATCAACCTACTTAATATAATCGCCAACTAGCGTCCATGAATAAAAAAGAAAAGCCTCTCGTTTTAAGTATAAAAAATAAACAAAACAAAATCTTAAATGACTTGTTACTTGCTAGTTACTCAAAACTTGTCGGTTGTAGTCCAAAGGTTACGCCGTCCACCTGTTTACCAAGCAGAATCCAAAGTTGAATGGCAAGAACGAGAAGAATTCCTGTTGCTTTGCTTGGATTCTGACCGCCCCATGAAAAATAGCACTTGCTTTTGTTGTGTTGATCTCGAAGGTTATGAATAGTTTACATAGATGGGCAATTCAATTCAAATGCACATGGAACGAAGAGATCACGTGCATATCCCCCAATCCACGCATTATCGCTTACCAATTCTTCAGTATTAAAAACATCTTAGAAGCAAATTTTCAATAAGGTAAAGAAAATTTCGGGTTTTTAATACTATAGCAAAGTCTGATTTCAAGTCCTGGAAAGAACCGAGAATTGAGTGTAAAATTCAGGTAATCACGGGTTACTGAAGAAAGTGCAGGAGAAAAGTTTAAAGTAGAGTCGGTAGATCTTTCGATGGGTAGTGGAAACCCTTTGGCCATGGAAAAGAGACAACATGGTATTCGCAAATTGATTAGACGATAAATAGAATAAGGTCGGAATTTAATCCAGATATGGTGTAAAGAATTTGGTATTTTTATTGAAATCAAGTACGTAGAAAACTGCCTTCCTTCCACTCCTCTTTAGATGAACTGTCCACTTCCCTGCGGCAATGGAATCAGGACGTTTCTGGGTCATGTTTCTCACCAAACGAAGGTAACTACAGTTTGGATTTAACGGATGAACTCAATGACGTCCTAAGGGAGGAAGAAGAGCTCTGGTGGATGAAATCTCGGAAAAAGCTGGCTGCAATCTGGTCACAGGATCATCAAATCGTCGTGGTGGAAACTGCATTGCCCAACTCCTCGCTAAAGATCTAAACTTTTTCCCTCAACGTTTCACCATAGTTTTCACAGCCACAGTTCCAGGACAGCTTCCTTGCTATTAACATACTTGCAGTCAGCTTTTATGATTTTATCTGCTCCTCCTGTGGAAGAGGTTGAGCCTGCTCTTTTGGTCCCTGAAACCTTGGAAGACAACCGGACCTCACCGTTGTCAAGTAGAATATTTTTCTAGAAACTAGATATATATTTCATGAAGGTCACATTGGCCCGGATGGAACCTTACTTAGATTTTGCCCGGTTCTAAAGATTATATATTCTCCGCCGCTGTTCATTACTGACCCATGAGCCTTTGCAGGCTGACATGGGTTTACGGCTATAGAAATGACCTACATAATAAAGCTTATGACAGCTTAGAATGGTCCTTCATCCGTCAGATGCTCAGTTGAGCTGTGTAACCTCAGTTGAACATTCTGTCCTAAAGAAAGGAGAGAAATCAGCTTATATCCCTTCCTCTTTACCTTTTCATCTTGAGACATTGTCTCTCGCAACTTGTTACTAAAGCCATTGAGTCAAAAGAAGAGTGGCAACCGATTCTGTTTTTTTTTTTTTTTGACCCGCATGCTCTTTGGAAAAGTTAATGAAAGGACTTATCGATCCATCGCGAGTACAGTAGCAGAATTCTGCTTGGAATCGGACTATGCCATCTAATGTGAGAAATCACAAGCTTTCTTCTCCTCCCATCATCTTCACTGGAAAGCTACTATTGCCCAATGCTAGGCATCAAGAAAAACAAGAAACTAGGGTCTTGGCTTTCCGATATTCAAGAGAAGACGAGACCACGAGATTTCAGTTCGTATCGCTCTCATCCAATCAGTTGTCTCAGTTATACCGACTCATATAAAACAGGTAACTAAAATTCCCAAGAAAGTTAGCGAAAAAATGGACCAAATGACTAGATATTTCTTATGGGAGATATCGACGAGAAAAAGAAAATCCGCTTGCTTAGCTAGGATTGGTTAGCCATGCCAAAACGCACTCTTACCAAAGCCCCACTGGCAATTACACCTATGATAATTTATCACAAGGCGATACAAAGTATAAGTCCATTTCACTCGGTCGGAAACCACCACTGCGAGGATGGTCTGAGTTGAATACCGAAGAGCCTTTCAAAGAAAATCCTGAGAAAGCAGGTGTCGGTGGGTATTGAGGGATTGCCAGGGAATTGGACTGCACACAGCATGGTGGCAGAACTATGGCGCTTCGCGATGGCCTCAGATTAGCTAAGGTTCATAGCATCCAACGGCACTAGTACTTGAATTGGATGCTGAAATCGTTAGCAATGCGTTTCTACACAACCTACAAGCTCAAACCCAAACGTTGTACTCCCCAATGATTGCAGGCCGTCCAGTTTGCTACTACGATGTGGGCTATTGCGAGGGGAACCAGGTTGCTGATGCCCTAGCCAAATATGGACTAAACTGAAGAGTCTCTCTCTTTGTGTTCCCATGATCCTAGCATCATGTCATCTAGCTCCTTTATGGATTCGCCGGGCTATGTTTCGACCCAAAAAAAAAAAAAAATCTAGCAATTTGATCCTCCTTAGTAGGTGATCAATCGTGCCAAATGTGATTGTGCTCAGGATTTGTGTTTAAAAGAACGGCATAAAGCTGAAGAACTTTCTTGGCCTCTACTGTAGTTTCCATTTTCCAATTTTGGCATTCTTCGAGTATATCATGTACCTAATGGAATTCCATCGAAATCATTGCATAAAATAGCAAGAAAATTTGTGATTCGCGAGCAAACTTGCTTGTATTAATCTCAATTCAACTAATTAGAAGAGTCAGTTCTATAGTTCCGGTGTTTTTTGTACATCTTTTTCTGATCCTAGCCTAATGAAAGAATGGGTCAAAACTAGGCCAATCAATATGGCCTTTTCAGATACTTGAAATCCAGAGAAGAATCCACACAATCCACCCGGTCCTTGTGCAGATTCATCAGCTTCAACAGCTCCCTCACGTTCTCCTTCGCGCCCTCCCCGCAGCCCACCTGCAACAGCACCAACATCTTCTGAAACCCACCCACTTGGATCGCCTCTATCAGAGCTCTCCTCTCATCACCCTCTTCGTTCTTGCACAGCTTGCACAGGATGGCAACCGCGAAGTCGGTCGCCAAGTTGGACACCCTCAGGATCTTCTTGACCAAGATGGGCATGGTCAAGGCGTGGCCAAAGGCCTCGTCCCTCCCTTCTCTGGTCTCGCAGAGGCGGTCAAGAACTCCCAAGACCCTCTCGCACACGCCTTTGTCTGATGAGTCGACAAGAAGGTTTATCAGCAGAGGGACAAGACCCAGATGCAATAACTTTGACCGCGTCTTGTCGCTGTTTGGAGAGTGAGAGATCATGTTGAACAGGGCCACTAGTGACGCATTCGTTGCGGTTGGGCCAATTGGCTCTCTGATCATCCTCACCAAAGCCTCTTCAATGCCTTCAACTAGTGCCCTGTGCCTAATCCGATCCGACGAGATGGCTTCTTTCAGCACCAGGACCGCGTTTTGCCTGGACGACAGGTCGTCGCAGTTCAAGAATCCTAGGATGCAATGTAAGGACGTTGCCGATCCTAGCCTGGCGAGACCCTCCTCGCTGACCGGCCTCACGTGCGCCAATGCCGACACTATCTCCTCGAGCAGCCCGCCGTATCGTCCCTCTGCCGAGGCGCTCCCGAACAACTCGAGCGCCGCCGACAGTGCATCGCCAGCGCCGCCTTCTGTCGCGCACCGCCTATTCCGCTCACTCTCCTTGACCCAAGACCTGATCTTCCCCACCAGTTGGTAGCACCTCTTCGCGTCGCCGCGGTTAGCGGCGGCAGCGATCCTCTTGCAAGCCTCCGACACCTCGTACGGCGTGACGGGGATCCTCGGCGTCGGGATCCTCTCCACCCCGAGGGAGCAGTTCTCGACGCACCAGCTCTGGATCATCTTCCTTATGGCGTGGTTCGGGATGAGGTCGAAGCCGGCGCCGCCCCCGAGTGCCTGCTTCGTGACGGGGCAGCTCGCGTTGCCGGCCTCGATCCACCTCTCGATGCTGCTGCGGTCGTACGTGATCCCGGTCGGCAGCGTGACCGGGTCCTTCATGAGGTCGAGCGATATCGGGCACCGGAAGGGCATCGGGACGGCGACCTCCGTGTCGAGGCTGGCCGCATCGATGCTGGAGTCCTCCTTGCCCTTGCCAGCGCGGCGACCGGCGCCTCGTCTTCCCCAAGGCAAGACCATTTGTTGTCCTTGTGCGTTAGACAGACCAGAGAGAAAAAGATTCGGTTCTCGAGAGTACGAATGAATGGATATTTGTGTTCCCGCCTTACTGAGATGAGAGAAAGAGGGAAGCTACAATGGCTTCTCTTATATAGGAATGGTCGTCGTGGGAAGAAAACAGCTAAACGCGGGTCAAAATCAAAACTTTGCGAGGTAGGGAAGACAGGCAGGATTGTTCAAAATCCTAGAGAGAGAGAGAGAGAGAGAGAGAGATCTGGGAAGGTAATGAACGTTGACCGTTGAACGTTTGAACGAGGAAAGGTGGAGAGCAGGAGCGGCAACACGCAGTCCAAGGGCCGAGGCTGGTCTTCGCTGGCGTATGTTTTTAATTATTGGAGTCGGCTGAAGTTTGACCGGTTGACTCGTCCTCGGGAGAAGGTGGGCGGGTCAAGCAGGCGGTGAATTGCTTAGGGCCAGGTTGGACCACCCGACTTGTGGCTGTGGGGGGCTTTCCTGCCAGCCTAGCGCTCGGTAGATTTCGTGGTGGCGCTCGCGTCGGTCTGACCGCCCCCCGAAGGGTTCGTCGACGTGGGTCGAGTTTGATTTTGACCAGCTTGGAATTACCACTTTCAAAATCGCACATGTGACCATCATTTTGAGGGAGCGAAAATGTGTTATTATTGATCGACGCACGATTAATTAATCACGGCGCATACATTACTTTTGTTCTCGTGTACAGGATCAGCTTACCACATCGATTTCTTATTTACCTGATTAATTTAACGAGTTAAAGCGACAATCGAGAGGGTGCTCGTTTCATAAGATTTTCCGATTGGTTTTCAAGTACGAACATCAATTTTAATCCATAGCGAACACCGATGATGTTCACTTTCGTGTCTCGCTAATTTGGACAGTAAATTTGTTTGCTGGGAATCGAAGGAAAGTAGGGCCCTAATAGTTTGACCCGGAAGGATTGAAATTCAGGTGAAAAATCTCAGGCGCTTTCCAACCGTGCGCTGAGTTGGGCGAACTCTGTCAAACCGTGTTTCCAACCGGACCCAGGTCTGACCCTGCTGGCAAGTATTACTGAATTTGTGTAGCTTTAAAGAAGTCAGTTTAATTGCGAAAAAATTACTAAAAAAGAAAAATCCTGAACTTATTTTAATTGTGTCAATTCAATTCTAAATTTTTTTTTTATCAATTCAATCCTATACCTTTTCATATTTGTGTCAATTCGGTCTATTATGCCAATTTTGGCTAGCCGGTGCTAACATGACACTACCAACGATGACATTGATTTTAATAATTTCTTGAATTTTTTTTTTTTTGCTTTTTCTTTTCTTTACTTAGGGCTGACGACGACCCTCTTCGGTAATAGCGTGAGGGCCGCAACGCCCTCGCCAGATCTATCATCGGCCCCAAGTGAGGGCGTCACAACCCTCACCCAAACTATTATTACAAAAGTTATTTTAAAAAGACAATGTCAACATCAACCGGTCAAAATTAGCCGGAATGACTAAATTGGCACAAGGTGCAAAAATTTTAGGATGGAGTTGGCAATATATATGTATGTGTGTGTGTGTGTTTATGGCTGAATTAGCGCAATATCAATATGTTTATGACTTTTTTTTTGTTAATTTTCACGTTTAATTGTAGGTGGGTAATTTAAGTAAATGGTTCATGATTAAAATACTTATTTCTCCGAAATTATGAGGCCCTCGTGATCTTCCTTTATTAGAACAATATTTTTTTCCTCCCGCGAAATTGGTCATAAAAATGCGAAAATCAAGTGAGGGTCCTTGGAATATTTCTTTTCCATTATTCAAATAGACGCGCAAGTTAACCGGGAAAAAAGAATGAAGAAAGAAGCTATCCAGCCAGCATCGCCGAACCATTGTCACGATCACGTATCGCATCGGAACCAAACAAAATCCGACATTAGTGGGTTTGTTCTTTTATTCCCGGAAATATGTTTAGTAACGCCAATTAATTTTTCTATTTCCAAGAACAGGTCAGGGGCCAAGGGAACAGATTCGAAATAGAAACGTCAAATAAATAAATAAAAAATCATTTTTGCTTAGAAATTATTTTCGAAAATAGGTTTATCGTGTTGAACTTCATGAACGGGTGATGTAAGAATCCCGTCTCCTTATAAGTTAAAGAAATCGTTCTGCCTTCGGCCATCAATCGGCAAGTTATTCCCCTCTCCCTTGTCACCCTTGCAGCTATTTTAGACTAATCTTTACGAGTCCGACTTGGGATCTATGACTTATTTATGAATGACCTCTTTCTAGTGAATTCAAATAATCAGTATTTTTTTTTTTTTTTACCGGCGTTCTAGATGGAAAGATTTTCAATTGATATCTTCTCCCCCTTCCTGTTCGTGTCTTCTAGATTTACTCCATTGCTTCAAGTGAGGTGGATGCCCTACACGCCACATGTTTGTACACCGTCTTCATAAATTTGAAATCGAATCAAAAGCATTTTAAACGGCTGCGACGGACCCGTTCAAAATGAACAGGAAAAAGCATCAGATTTTTTTTAAAATTTATTAAACTTGTACCGATTTAATTTTGAACATTTCAATTATACAAATTGAATACTAAACCTTCAGAAGATTTGTCAATATAGCCCATCCATATAATTTTGATCGGAAATCGCTGACGTGGAGATCGACGGTCCTACGTAACATAATCAGCATTGATGTAGATAATTTTTTAAATTTTTTTTTTTTACTTCTTTACAACTTTGGACAAGGGCATCGCAGCCCACAATTGAATTTTTTTTTAAAGAAAGGAAATGAAAAAAGTAACGAAAAATTCAAAAATAAAAAAATAATAATCAAGTTAGTGATTTTCGACCAAAATTGGCATAATGAACTACATTAGCAAATAGTCAAGAGGTTTAGGACTCAAGTGGAATAATTTTTGATAAAAAAAATGAAATAATTGAAATGTTTATAACTGAATTGGCACAAATGCAATAGATTTAGAAATTTTTTGATACTTTTCTCAAATGAACAGTAGTCATGCATTTTCTTTTTTCGGAAATAACATTTCATTTCGTTCGCTTCTTCAATAGTAGTGCTATGGGTGCGGAGCTCCTATGAGCCTGCCAACGCGGGTTGCGCGATCTCACCTTTGTTACTCGAACATACGGAAGTAACAGTACCATTCAATTCAACCTCTCTTCTACAAATAGTCCATCGACCTATATTTTATTCAATCCCCCTTGATTCAACATTTGGGTATCGAGCTGATTTGTTTGCGCGTGCGAGTCATCTATCTCACTTATTAATTTACTAATCAAGTACCCCCTCATTTAGTTCGTTTGATCTCCGGATTATTAGAACGAGGAGATCGATTCATTCAAATGAACAATGGCGTCGCTAGGTAAGAGCAAGCATTGATATGTTGCGAATTAAGAAAAGTGCGGAATCCGTGTAACATTTCACCAAAAAAGCACACGTTTTGGTATAGTCTCTACAACGTGATCGATTCTATACCTCACGTAAGTATTAATCAATATATATATATATCTCGAAGCTCCACTCGAGTCTATTTGAATGTGGAAACATGGGATGCTTTTCTATTCCTTGCATCTATATATATAAAAGGTTTAAGATAAATGTTAATTAATTCATGGTAATTTGAAATGTCACTACTGTTCTAATATACTACATGTGTTTTTTTTTTTTTGTCAATCGTGGTTTTTTATACTTTTCAATCTTGTGTCGCCAAAATATACTAAGAAAAACTCAGGACAATAGCGATGATGGTGATGACACCCCTCGCATGGCAAGTACAACATCAAACTGACGTGTATAATTGGCCCAGAGGAAAATTAATTACAAGCTTGCAGTTCCTGTTGGATGATAAATGTGCAGTCTGCGGTGATTATTTAATATTTAATATATTATACTAGAAATGATTCTTATGCATTAAGGCCCCGTTTGTTCAGCAAAAAAGGTGAGGTTTTCGAAAAACGTTTTCAAGGAAGTTATTTTTTAAAAAATGACAATGTTTTGCAGTGTTTGGCTAAACAATGAAAAAGGTCTAGAAAATGTTTCCCGTCATTTGGTATGGAAAGTCAAATTTGATTTCCTTCCATGACTCCTTATAACAATTTTTTTTTTAAAATTCAAAATTTTTAATTATTTCTCTTTTTAATTATTTCTCTTTTCTTTTTTTTTCCTTTTATTTTTTTCCTTCTAGTTCCGACCAATCACCGACCACATTGACCTATTGAGCCTTGAGCTCGCCAGCCCACATCATGGCTGATTACTGGGTAGTTAGCCGTCGGCAAGATATGCGTTCGGGATAATAAGGAGGCAAGAGTGGAGGGTGGAGGAAGAAGGAAGAATGAGAAAGAAGGAGAAAAGAAAAAGAAAAAATTAATAAAAAAATTAAAAAATTAAAAAAGGAAAATTTAAATAAAATAATATTTTTTATTTACCAAAAATAAAAAAAATAAAAAAAATAAAAAAGAGGAAGGAAAGATGAGAAAAGGAAAACATTTTCCCCACTTTTGAAGGGATTTTTTTTTCTATGGGTGAAATTTTTTTCCTAAACTAACTTATTTTCTGCGAACTAAATGTCGGAAAATCTGAAAAATGTTTTCCTAGAAGTTGTTTTTCGCAAAAAAAAAAATGAAGCCTGAATGCTTTGAAATTTTAAAAGAGGGAATCTTTTCTTTTTCAGATGAAAACTTAAAAGCTTTTCAAAAAAAAAGTGAAAATTTGAAGGAAAATATCTTGTTCTACTTAGTAAAACTGACGTGTGAATGAGAAAATACTTTTTAGAAAATTAAGAGATATATTTTATAAATATTAATAAATTTATACATATTGTATCTATTTTAAGTAATATCTAAAGCAATAAGCAGTAAATCGAAACACCAAGAGAAGTAGAAAGTAATTATATCTATATTTTTATGTAAAAATTACTCTAAAAAGCTTGAATTAATCCTTCATTTGAGTCCATGTTTATCTATATGTTTTTTAAAAATAGATCTTCTCCTAGGTTTGATAAACATGAATTTTTAAAGAAGATCTATGTATAAAAAACCTTATACGGAGCATGGGCACATACAAGAGTTTGGTAGATTATTATCAATTTCTACTTACTCGATCGGCCTATAATGAGTAGACTCTGTAAACGAATCAAATGTTCCCATTATACAGCAAATTCCAATTAACAATTTGGCTCGGGGCAGTTTGACGGGGTAATAATAGTCTGAAAACTTTCCGATCATGAAATAATTGGAAAAATCGCACGCGTGGTCCCTGCAATTTGACCATTTTCCAGTTTAGCTCTTGATCTTTGAAAGCTGCAGCTTGAATCCCGTAATTCCATTTTCGTGTAGATTCAATTGTGATTGTCATTTAGCTCTAAGTACAAGTCCCGGTTCTAATCTGATCAAAACTAATACCAAACAGTCACATATTCGACAGCTTAATTCCTCAAAAAAAATCCATAACTTTAGGTCTAATTTCAATTATGCCATAAACTTTTTCTATGTAAAAAAAAAATCTCAAACTTTAGGTCAAGTCCAAATTTTCCCCGAACTTTTCTTAGTCTAAAAAAACACCTTAAACTTTAAATCCAATCCAAATCTACCCCGGACCTTTTTTGGTCTAAGAGAAGAATCACCAATTTTGATTCTAATCTCAAATTTGCCCCCGTTGGCCCCTGTCCAAGAATCGTCTATCCTCGTCTCTAGTTTTCATATCTTAGCATGGTTTCATTTTGAGATAGTTTTTCATGTTAGCTTACTAATGTGGATTTTTTTTTATTGACGCGGAAATGTCACATCAAAATTGGGACTAGACCATAAGGACAAATTTGAGAATAGATTGAAATTTGGTATTTTCTCTAGAAAAAAACAAAATTAGCAATAGATTTGGAATTGGACCTAAAATTTAGGATTTTTTTGTGAGGAAAAAAGTTCAAGGCAAATTTGAAACTAGACCTAAAATTTAGGAATTTTTTTGAAGATAAAAAAAAATCGAGTCAAAATTGGGACCAGAAAGTTTATGGCTTTTAGGTAATTAGGCCCATATTCAACATGCACAACCCCTTTAGACAACCCTGAAAGCATCCGAAGGATACGACTAACATATTATTTTGCATTTTGCGCGACGTAGTAGCATTGCGATTCGTTCTCAAAATCTTGCAAAGTGGGGTTCCTAGGGTGTCAAATTGAACATCCAATAAAAAAGCTAAAAGTAGGGAAATAAAGACAAAAAAAAAAAAACATAAGAGGGACCAAAGAAAAACATGTTAGAGAACCCCCCACAAAACTGGCCTTGTATCCACTTAATTAAAAGAATGTAAAGCGGAAGATTTTCTTGCATATTTCTATATATCATAATAAGGATTACATCAACTTATTTTTAGGATTTATGAGATCAATAGAAAATGCAATTTATATCAATCAAGATATGAACAATCAAAAAGGACTATACGAGCAATCTTGATTGACATATAAAATCAACAAAATTACCGAATATCTCCAATTTAGGAAATTATCTCAGATCAATCTTGGGCGAACCACAGAACTTGCCGTTTCAACTTCTCAAGGGTCAGGACCAATGTGACCGTACAAGAGAAGAGAAACATTAATAAATCCGCTAATGTAGCTGAGCTTTGAGTGATTGATGGGTATGCTTCAACGAGCTTTGGAATCTCCTGCGATCCCCCAGTGGAGGCACGACAAGGAATAAACAAACGCGAGCCACTATCTAAAAAGTTGGTGGTAGAAGATGATGATGATGATGATGATTTCTTTTCATTATTTTTTTCAATACCACAAATAAAAAAAATGTAAAGGGAGCCCTATAATTACACCTGCAATGATTAAAATAAGCCTTTTTTTTCAGATAATCACGGGATTTGTTTAATCTAATTAGCCAGTAAGATGTGGAGATGGGATAGTGCAGGGTGAGAAAGACCATTGGAGGGGACCATTCGGAAAAGTCAGTAGTTCCTCGGGAGGCTCGGAGATGCTTCGGAACGAACGAGCGGCCGTTCTCGGGAGGCGCTTTTCGAGCGGCGCCGAACGTGAAGCTGTCGGAGATTGCCGAGACTGGAGCCAAAGGTGTTGGTGTTTGCCATTGCCCCCTGTGTGTCTTTTGGTTTTTCACGTGGGATCCGAATGTGTGATGGAGTCAGAGAGACAGAAGACAAGGTTGTCGTCCGAACCAGTGATTCATTTTCCCTCCCCACCTCACTCATTAATCCCCCTTACTATTTTAATCAAAGCCTTATTTAAATGAATAATAAAAAAAGGCATGATATTAGCTGGAGAGACATAAGGAAGAGGAGGTAATAATAATAATGCTGGTCTTTTCTTTGTAAGAAACCAATTTCATTCTGCGAATAATCTTTTTACCGGTGGATTTCTGCCGCGTGCAAGCGAGCGTGCGCGCATATATACATTTATAGGGAGTCATAAAATTTACGTAACATGTATTATACTCGGCCTGTACTCTACGTAGGGCGGCTTGCCTTGACTCATCTCCCGTTTCTCGTAATGCTATCATGTCCCGTGCTTTTCATAAATTCATTGGCACATCATCCGTTGTGAACTCAGCGAGAGATATGCGGGTTGAACATCATACAAAAGTTCTTTCCTTCGTCATGTGTCCTTCAAAATTTGAAAGTAATGTATGGTCAAGATAATAGCTTAGCTATAACATCATAAGGAATGAAGAATAACATAATAATGAAGGCTATTATGTTTGTAGGTCGAAGCTGCCTCATTTTATTTATTTATTTATTTTTTGGGCCATCATTATTTTCTTTTTCTTCGCATGACTAACATTATCATACTCATTTTTAGAATGGATTTTGTTAAAAGAGTACTCTTAGGCACTTACTGAGTATAGTATTAAATTTTCGATAAAAAAAATTTATAGTACGAAATAAAGGTTTCGATTTTCAAGATGCCGATCACATACTTTACAGGGCTGCCGTACTATTTTTTCTTAATTGGGTACTTAATAATAATTGTTCACGAGGTGCTCGCCTAATAGAATTCTTTTTCCCCTTGCTCTAGGGCACAAATTTAAAAGCTATTACAGACAAGTCTTACGTGCCAGTGCCTCACAGGAAGTGGATCAAGCATGGCGCTTTTTTACGTGCAATTTGCATCGCCTTTCAAGATTTTGTTGAGATTAAAGCTGGAAGAATGATTATTTTTTTTATGGGCAAAATTAATAATCTTATTGGTTCGTGCGTCTCATGTGGATATGGGCAGAAAGAAGAGTACTTTGGGTTCTGTCAAGCCAACACATCGTACGTTATGAGTCCCGTCGGTGTTTGTTTAAGGCCCTCGAGGGACGCCAAGCACGAAAAATCCAACAGATAGATTCCTTAAAAGAGGTTACGACTCTGATAGATTTAGATAACAATGTTTATTCAGTTAGAAGGTTGAGTACAACAATAAATGGAGTGCAGTTAACCATTATCGACGTACTATACTGGGAAAAAAAAATTGTCATCAAGTACAAATGGATGTGCATCATCGGATGAGAAAATTATTTAAAAAGCCTTAAACCTTTTATAATTGCGATGATTCAATTGGAAGGTTGTGACTCCGATGGATTTGGATAACAATGTTTATGACTTCGATGGATTTAGATAACAGTGTTTATTGAGTTAGAAGATTTAAGACCATCTATCAAAAAAGTCTTAAATCTATTGTAATTGTGTTAATTTAATTTTAAGCCTTTTCTTTCAATTCAATTATAAACCTTTTACATTTGTTTCAATTCAGTAAATTTGATCTGCCGACTCGCGTCACCGGCACTGATGTGGATAATTTTAATATTATTTTAATATTTTTGAATGTTTTATTTTTCTTTTCTTTCTCTTTTTTTTCCCTTCCCTCTAGCGAGTGAGGGTCACTAGACCTTGTGGGCCACTAGACGAGGGCCGCAATGGCCTCGCCGGCCACTGATAGGAAAAAGAAAGAAAGAGAAAGAACATTAAAATAAATAAAAATACAAAAATAAATACAAAAATACAAAATGTTACAGCATAATTGAGAACTATCCATATCAGCATCGACAACGCTATGTTAGCGACGGTTAGCTAATTGGACTGAAGTGGCACAATTTGAATTGGCAAAAAAAAAATTAGGATTGAATTAACGACAATTGCAATAGGTTTAAGAGTTTTTTTTTGGGCAATTTTCCTCCGTCGGAGTGGTCGGCTCAACAATTAAAGGATGACCAACCTTTCGAGAGGTTGTAAGCTCGTTTCACACCATAAATGAATTTCCGAACGACTTGTGGTATTTTGCCTAGCTGTGACATATGTCATGTGGAAATATTTTCCTTTCGTTAGCATTTTATTGGGGCTTTATCAATGGACTTGCCGACCATGGCTCACCCCTTCCCCTCTTCTTGTTCTTTGGCTTCTCGATTGCCAATTTGACGTGAGCATCCTAACTCCCGAAAGTCTAACGTTGATAGTATGAGTTTGCTTGCTCCTCCCTTGTCTTTTTCTTTTCCCCCGCCTCTAATTTTAAAGTTGAAATTAAATATCACAATTAAGACATCATAATTTTTAATAATAGTAAAATGCATTTTTTTGTCCTATCTCTAACTCTATTCTCTCTGAATTTTGCTCCGCCTCCTTACAAAAATACGTGAGTCGGATCTCACACCTATTACACCAGCGTCCCCATCCCCTAAATCCCTTTACCGGCAGGGTTGCCTTAATAGCAAAGTGCATTTGGCTGTGGCCAAAAATTATAATCTGCTCATAGAGTATTTTCCAGTTATCCTCCACTTATTGCATTTGTTTTCTTGAATTATTTTCTTTATTCGGACCGGCATGGATTAGTCATAAAGTAGACGAGGGCATATTATCATGGAATGTCATACGGACAAAAAAGTCTCCTCTTAGTAGGATAAATGCAATAAAGGTTCAAAACTCTATTTAAGCATAGTATATTAGATAGGGAGAATTAATTCCCCCAAAGTCGCTTCCAAAAGAATTTTCCTTTAACTAGTGGAGATGATAAGTGATTATCCCATAAAAACTTTAGGTACATAAACTAATCCAAGTAAGAAAGTCAAATGGGGAAATTGCACGATCAATCTTAAAATTATTGTAAGGAAGTCAATTCATTTCTAAATTTTTTATTTTGCCAATTTAATTCTAAACCTTTTCTATAAAATTTCAATGTAGTTCATCCATCTGGTCAATTTTCTCCAGAAATCTCTTACGTGGCAATATGCTACATAAGACGAACAATGATGACTAACTGTCATATCAGTGACTTTCGGTGAAAAGGATCGAAAGGGCTATATTGGAATTTCTTACAAAGATTTAGGAGTAAACTGACAAAATTAAAAAGTTTAGGACTGAATTAAAAAAAAAGTCATGTTCAATTGTAATTATGTCAATTCAGTCCTAAACTTTTTTTTGACCAATTCAATTCTAAACCTTTATGCCAATTCAATCCATTTGGTAGTCCAACACCGACATAGACTGTTTTAAATATATTTTATTTTTTATTTTTATTTTTTCTCTTTAATTTTTCCCTCAACACTTAGGCTAGCGAGGGTGGGGCAATTGTTGCCCAAAGCTGACGACCCTTGTCGGCCCTAAGGGTTGGGGGAAAAATCTAAAAGAAAGGAAAACAAAAAAGAAATAATCATAACAAATTCAAAAAATTTATTGAAATACTATTTAAAAAAGTCCACCTCAGTGCCGATCGGACAGTGAACTTAATTGACACAAATATAAAAAGGTTTAGAACTAAATCGATAAAAAAAAAAGTTTTAGGATCGAATTGACATAATTGCAATACGTTTAAGATCTTTCTAGTAATTTTTTCATCATCCGTCCAATAGTTTTATGATTTTTTTTTTTGGGACAAAAAAGCATACTACTTTCATTCATAGTCATAAAGGATAACATTTGAGTCTTTACAATCCAACATAACAATGACCGAAGGTATTTAGGGGGCTTTATAAGCCAATCGGGTTGAGAGAGTTAGTGCGTTGGGCCTTGGCCACCCAGTCAGCTGCTTGGTTCCGAAATGAGGACAGTGGGCTAGAGTGACTTGTCCGAGTTGGTCCATCAAGGCTCTCTAGTCCATGATAATTGGGTTCACAATCCATGGGCTTTCATCCAGCTTCAGAATCCACTGTACTACTGAGAGACAGTTTGTCTCAATCACTACTCTTGGGGTAAGGAGATTATCGCAACCCGACGCTTGAAGGGGTTAAGGGGCTAATGGATTGCTAGGCCCATTTTTTTTTAGAGATCGAGGCTTCGCTCGGGCCCTTCCAGGCCCATACGGGTTTATCAGGTTCGACCTTAATGTGGTCAGTGATATGTGTATCAGTGTACGTGCAATTTGAAATCTCCACCAATCATATTTGGAGGGCACAATTGAAACCCTATCGAGCGATTGGGAGGGATCGCTCGATTCTACGAAGAACAAAGATTTTAGATTCGGGGATTTAGTTATGCCAACATTGCTATTGGCGCCCTTTCGGTACCTAGTTGAGTGATTTCCTAATCTAAGGAATTCATACAGGCGCTCTTTGAGTGAGGTAGGCTCTAAGAGATCTAAAGGGATAATACATACGGGATTTTTCTATCTTGTCAACACAGTCAATAAAGAAGGTGCGCAGTCAAGGAAATCATACATGAAAAAATCACATCAAATCAAGTCAATTCGGGCCTAGAGAGTCCTAAAAACCTAGGAAAGATGTCAATTGGATTCATGGGTGATTTGGAAGGGTTTGGGTCAGAATGACCAGAAGGGCGAAATGGTAATTTTCGAGGGTTCGGGAGATCAAAAAAAAAAAAAAAGAAAAAAAAAAAAAAAAAAACAAAATTTTTTTTTGAATTTTTTTGAATTTTCTGAATTTTTTTTGGAATTTTTAGAATTTTCTAAGACTTTTAAGGAATTTTCCTATTTTGAGAAATTTTCGGAAATTTATAGAATTTTCCCCATTTTTTGACATTTTCTACATTTTCTGAAATTTTTTATTATTTTTTATAATTTTTTAATGAATTTTTCATTTTTTTGGATTTTTTTATTTTTTTTATTATTTTTTATATTTTTTATTTAATTTTTCGGACCGGGTCGTGTTGACCTGGCCCATGAACCTAGGACCCGAATCGAAACACGGGTTTGACCCGGATTTTTTATAATTTTTCAATTTTTTCTTTTTTTTATTTTTTTATTTTTTTTATAATTTTTTATAATTTTCTAAGACTTTTTGACCGGAATTTTCCTATTTTGAAGAAATTTTCGGAAATTTATAGGAATTTTCCCCATTTTTTGACATTTTCTACATTTTCTTTGTCTGAAATTTTATTATTTTTTTATAATTTTTAATGAATTTTTCATTTTTTGGAATTTTTTTATTTTTTATTATTTTTATATTTTTTATTTAATTTTTCGGACCGGGTCGTGTTGAAAACCTGGTCCCATGAACCCTATGACACGATCAAAAAAAAAAAAAAAAAAATCGAAACGACGGGTTTGACCCAGGATCC